>JASTWL010000822.1:0-75290 GCA_035220575.1 Temnothorax rugatulus | reverse complement strand
ATATATGATATATATATATAATATATATATATATCTATATACATACATACATATATAAACTCCTCACAAAAATTAAAGGAACACTTAAATTTTCTTAAAAACTAGGCAAAATTTGAGCAGCTGTATCTTCGTTAAAAATGAACGAAATTTAAGTTTTAAAAAGGGTTTTAAGCTTGAAATCTCTACTTTCAGAAGATCACTATTTTCTTTTAGTTTCTGTGAGTTTGGTAATTTTTACATATAGAAAACTACTGGCTGGACAAAATGTGAAATTTTCTTCTCACTTTGTGGGCCTGTCACGTGCCCAAAAAATCCTGCGAAATTTTTTGACTTTCCAATGTGAAAGCTCGAAGTTTTCCCTACAAAATCTTTTTTTAAAAATGTTTCTACGATTTTTTGTTACTGAGTTATCGCGGATTGAATAAGAAATGAGCATTTTGACTTTGATTGCTCATAACTCCGTTAAAATCATCGTACCGCAATTCGCAAAATGGATTCTTAAAGCTAAAACTTGCTCTATCAAGTGGTATAATCGCCAATTTTTTCACAAAGATTTTTGGATACATTACAAGTGAGTAAAAATATCGTAAAAATTTGCAATTTTTTACTTTCTTATTTAGATCCAAAAAACAATTGTGCAGAACAACAACAAAAATTTATTCTTTACGTTTTTTTGTACTTTTAAGTGCCCTATATTTAAGAAAAAATTGCCGAATAGCTATGAGATTTTCTTCATGGTGGCCACTATGGTTTACGGGGCAAAACGTACAAAAATTGTGAAATTGCTTAATTTCAGTGAAAATCAAGGAAAAAAAATTAAAAATAACGTTTGGCGGACGTTAAAAAACTGTTTTCAATTACGCTGACAATACATTAAAGATGAGTAAGTGTCAACATAAGCTAGAAAGACTTTTTAAAATAAGAAATTAATGTTTTGTGTTTTCGAAATTTGAAAAAATACCGCCGGCATTAGCGTTATCCAAAGCGTACCACGAGGAGGTTGCCCGGTCGGTTTTACGCTTAGTTATGCGCGCGCGCGCGTATGTGTATGTGTGTCATTCAGCTGAGACCCCGTGACTCGTCACTTTCGTAGTATTTTATGACTCCAAACTCATTTGTGACTGTGTGCGTGCGCGCGCGCGCGCGTGTGTGTGTGTGTGCGTGCGTATGCGTGCGTGCGTATGCGTGCGTGCGTGCGTAGGTGGGTGAGTGGATGGATGGTCGTAGGTGGTAAATGAATTTAATAATGTGTGTTCCCGCCTCTATTTAATATGACCTCTTGTAATCGGTTTCGCATATTGATACAACGCCGTATCGCTATTTGAGGGATTTGCTGCCAAATTTCCTGAAGGGCTCTGGCAAGCGGAGCCAAATCGGGAATATTACGATAACTTTCGCGCAATCTTCGCTCTAACATGTCCCAAATATGCTCGATTGGATTCAAATCGGGACTCATTGGCGGATGCAATAGAGTCCGATTTGAATCCAATCGAGCATATTTGGGACATGTTAGAGCAAAGATTGCGCGAAAATTATCGTAATATTCCCGATTTGGCTTCGCTTGCCAGAGCCCTTCAGGAAATTTGGCAGCAAATCCCTCAAATAGCGATACGGCGTTGTATCAATATGCGAAACCGATTACAAGAGGTCATATTAAATAGAGGCAGGAACACACATTATTAAATTCATTTTACCACCTACGACCATCCATCCACTCACCCACCTACGCACGCACGCACGCATACGCACGCACGCATACGCACGCACACACACATACACACGCGCGCGCGCGCGCGCGCACGCACACAGTCACAAATGAGTTTGGAGTCATAAAATACTGCGAAAGTGACGAGTCGCGGGGTCTCAGCTGAATGACACACATACACACACGCGCGCGCGCGCGCGCATAACGAAGCGTAAATCCGACCGGGCAACCTCCTCGTGGTACGCTTTGGATAACGCTAATGCCGGCGGTATTTTTTCAAATTTCGAAAACACAAAACATTAATTTTTTATTTTAAAAGTCTTTCTAGCTTATGTTGACACTTACTCATCTTTAATGTATTGTCAGCGTAATTGAAAACAGTTTTTTTAACGTCCGCCAAACGTTATTTTTAATTTTTTTTCCTTGATTTTCACTGAAATTAAGCAATTTCACAATTTTTTGTACGTTTTGCCCCGTAAAACCATAGTGGCCACCATGAAGAAAATCTCATAGTTATTCGGCAATTTTTTCTTAAATATAGGGCACTTAAAAGTACAAAAAAACGTAAAGAATAAATTTTTGTTGTTGTTCTGCACAATTGTTTTTTGGATCTAAATAAGAAAGTAAAAAATTGCAAATTTTTACGATATTTTTACTCACTTGTAATGTATCCAAAAATCTTTGTGAAAAAATTGGCGATTATACCACTTGATAGAGCAAAGTTTTAGCTTTAAGAATCCATTTTGCGAATTGCGGTACGATGATTTTTAACGGAGTTATGAGCAATCAAAGTCAAAATGCTCATTTCTTATTCAATCCGCGATAACTCAGTAACAAAAAATCGTAGAAAACATTTTTAAAAAAAGATTTTGTAGGGAAAACTTCGAGCTTTCACATTGGAAAGTCAAAAAATTTCGCAGGATTTTTTGGGCACGTGACAGGCCCACAAAGTGAGAAGAAAATTTCACATTTTGTCCAGCCAGTAGTTTTCTATATGTAAAAATTACCAAACTCACAGAAACTAAAAGAAAATAGTGATCTTCTGAAAGTAGAGATTTCAAGCTTTAAAACCCTTTTTTAAAACTTAAATTTCGTTCATTTTTAACGAAGATACAGCTGCTCAAATTTTGCCTAGTTTTTAAGAAAATTTAAGTGTTCCTTTAATTTTTGTGAGGAGTTTACATATGTACATACATTGCATACATTGCATACATTACATACATTGCATTCATTAATCTTCACTGTTCCTTATCACTCAGTTCAAACTCGCTATCATCATTATTATTGTTCTTTCTCTTCGAGCTGTTCGCTCGAATCTTCATTCATTTTGCGCAATGCAGCTCGTGCTCGTAGAGCACTCAAGCGATAGTATTCCGGCCATACGGCGTAATCACCTTCACTGTTCCTAGGTACTTCGAACTTAACTCTATCCCACCGATTCCTAAGTTTATCGCAAAACGCGTCTTCATCAGCAGCGCTCATGTAACGAAATCTCTTTGGAATTTTTATCGCAACTCCACTCATATACCGTTTCGCTCTATTACCGAAAGCTATTATTGTTCGTATCCACAGTTCTTCCCGCACACATGGATTTCCGATCGCCCTTCGCAGAGGGTACGTCGTCAGATTCCAGCGAGCGTCCTCCTTCAACTCCTGATTCCAGCGATTCTGCTCCCCCGCTATATCACTATATAAGTTCGGTGATGGAGTCGCTCTGTTTTGCAGTGAGTCGTCGGAATCGGAATCGGACGCATACATATTCATTTTATTCATTATTTCTTCCATTGTCCCCGTTTACAATGTGAAGTGAAAAAATCAAAAGTTTCACGTATATATAGTATTGTCACAATCTTAAAGATTCTCTTGCAGCAGTTAGATCACATTACGTTATACTACATACATTTTTTTTTTACCCGGGGAAATCCTCCTAGGATACCCCCAGCCTCCGGAGAGAGGCCGGGGGGTTATGTCGGACTTTTACCGACTAAAACCCCGGCGGGTGTCGTCACAGCACTCTGGGAGGGGGCCCCGGGAAACGCACTGTTCCTTCCGGGACCACGTTATACATACATCAAGAGACACGGTAGTGTCTCGCGTTAAGTATGTGGTCCTTTCACAAGCGGACTCTGTTAAAGCGGAGCGCGAGACCGACCGTGACTCTTAACGCGACGCGACGGGTTGCGAGTACTCGAGATGTTGAGATCTCATATAACGAGTGAACGGATCAAGTTCTAAGTAGGCTTGATCGATAGCTTGGGGTTCGAATTGGGGGGGTATCTCTTATAACATTTTCCGCTACGTGCCCTACGAGCGGAGATATTGCGACGTAAAGTCGAAAATGTGATGAAAATATTATTAAGATACTCCTACGTCGACTCTCAAGCTCTCAACCAATCAGAGGACTCAGAGAAATGTAACTTTCACTTTTTCGACACTGGCGGTGCTGGTATCGCCAGTTTCGAAATCGGTATGTTATTATTACGTGTGCGTACTGCGCTCAGTGCAGTTAGTGCATTCATATGGTGCTGCTATTGCCAGTTTCGATGTTACGTGTGCGTACTGCGCTCAGTGCAGTTAGTGCAGTCATCAGCCGGTTCAGCTGTCAGCACGGTCGTGAATACGTATTCACGACCGTGGCTGTCAGTTAGTTTATTTATTAGGCTACGGTCAACGTGACGCTACAAATACTTCGAAGCATTCCTCTTCTCTTTTCTTTCAATGAAGAAAGAAGGAGAAGAAGAACGCTCCAAAGCATTTGTAGCGTCACGTTGACCGTAGCCTCAATCATCATTCTCAAGAGACACGGTAGTGTCTCGCGTTAATTAATTATTATTAAGTATATATACGGTACGGAGTGGTATACAAGCGGAGCGAGACCGACCGTGAATCTTTTACGCGACGCGACGGGTTGCGAGTACTCGAGATTTGTTGATCTCATATAACGAGTGAACGTAAATAATAATAACCTAGAAAAAGTGATAATAACCTAGAAATAGTGATAGTGACGATCGTGACCGTGCCGTGTATAATATCAAGAGAATCAAGAGACACGGTAGTGTCTCGCGTTATAAGTATATACGGTCTCTTTTATATAAATAAAAGCGCAGCGAGACCGATCGTGCTCTTTTTATTACGCGACGCGACGGGTTGCGAGTATTCGAGATGTTGAGATCTCATTCATTCATTATTTACAGAAGTAACGCTCGTGTAAACGTAAAAAATATTAGTTATCGTGACCGTCGGCGTCGCCGTGTGATAGTGAAAGTGAAAGATAGTGAAATAAATATAATTATAATATTAAATCACAGTCTTCGATTAACGTGATCCTCTGATTAATTAAACTCACTCTTCGTCTCTTTCTACTAGGGAGACAGTTAGAAAGAGATGCAGAGTGAGTTTAATCGGAGGATCACGTTAATCGGACTGTGACATCGGCCCTATATCATATAATATTATTTTTATATAGATTAATCGGAGGAAGCCGGATACCGTGGAGATCTTTAACCAATTGGTTTACCTACTGCCCTGAGAAGAACCAACCTCGCATGGTGGCAAATTCTCACCGAACGGCATATATGGTGGACATGAACGGCGCAGAGACGTACGATGAGGACGTGAACGATCAAACGGTCGATTATAGCAAGAAATATGTCAAGAGAAATGCTGTGCCGCAGAATCAACGCCTGGCCGATGAATCACAAACGTGCTGCGTCGCGAAAAAGGAGTTCGACGAGCGCGACAACAAGGTGGACCTGTTTGGCGACTATGCGGAAACCGATCTTGATCAGTCTACAAATTATAGCCTGCGATACGCTGAGGACGACACCGACGAGGAGGAGAAGCAGAACAATGAGTACTTTGCTGGCAGCGAACAAGAAGATACCGTCAAGACTTATTGCACAGAGGGAACGCCCTATGAGACTCCCTTTAACTTTTCCACAGCTACTTCCATGTCGGATCTTCGAGTTGAAGATATAAAAGAGAACGTACTTATGAAAAAGTTGCCAAAGAAGACGAACTAAGTAGCCAGCAAAATATCCACGTCCTTTGTCAAACAGACCGAAGCTCTTAATTGCGACGAGCAAGATGGTCCACAAACGAAAGAGCTTGAAGAAGACAATTCAAAGGATACCGCGGTTCTTAATCCTGGACAAGTAACTCCAGAGAAAATAGTAAATTATTATGAGGAAGAAGAAACGTCTCATGGCTTCTCGCGTGCCAATTCGCTTGGTTCTCTGAGTAGCGCGATGACTCCTCAGAATAATAGCACGGAAGTTACATCGAAAGAAGATTTACCTCCTCCTGTGAATAAGGAAGAGTTGGAAAATAATGATCACAGTGTGAGGTTAAATAGCAATCAAATCGAGTTGTCATCAGTGAGCGATAATTCTTTTGAAAATAAGAATAGCCCACGTGTGTTAGACAAAGAAGGTTTGTATCCCATATTAAATTGACAATAAAAATATAAAAGTACCTTTCTATATATAATTTTAACAAATATGTATTAAGTATAATATGTTGGCACAACAAGATATCCATATGTTACAGGAAAAATGGTGACATTTGGTGGCCAAGATTACTATGCGGAAGAAACTCCTTTAATGTTTTCACGCTGTAGTTCACTTGGTTCGTTGCGTGGTTTTGAACAATTATTCTATACATGATGATCGTAGTTCTGTGATCAGTGACTTTAGGTAAGTTCTATTTGAAAATGTAAAACTTATATTTAAAATACTTATATTAAAATTAGAATTTATATTAAGCATTAATATTGTGATAGTATATTATAATTGTATTTTATTTCCAAGATTACTACTTCTTAGGAAATATTTTAAATTTTGTTTACTTAATACAATTTTAATTCTTCAATTGTACATAAAATAATGCCATTTTTATTTATTATTTCCTTAGCCGTAGAACCAGTGGTGTAGTCTCGCCCAGTGAACTGCCTGATTCACTCACACAAACAGTTTTACCCAGTCCACGTAATCATAAAACTCAGAATGCAGAATTTATATCAAAAATACAAGAAGAAGCAGTAAGACCATCAGTCCGACATTTATGTAGGCAATACTATTAATCACCAATACGATGATGATAATATTAATAATAATAATAATGTAAACATTTGTCTATCTAAGATTATCTAAATTTCATATCTGTTGCAGTATTTTCTAAACCGAATGTCACGAGGAATAGTGTTTTTGAAGATGACATTGCCACTTTCAAGGAAGAATCAACACCAATTGAATTTTCTAGTGCAACCAGTCTAAGTTCCCTTACAATTGATGACGAAGTCAAAATATACTTAATGACACCAAGACATATTGCATAATAGAAGGAGTATTTGATACAAATGAGAAAGATGTTCATGTACTCGAAAAAGATATGCTTAATATGAAAATAAACAGCCCAGAGAACAATGTGAAAGAGGAACAAGTAAGTGACGGCGATGAAGATGACGAGGATATGTTGGCTGCTTGTATTAACATGTATAAATATTTAGAGCCTTTTCTTTATAACTTAGTGTTGCTTTAAATGCGCTTAATATCATATAAGGTAAAATAAAATAAAAATGACACGATTTAAATGCGCTTAATATCATAAGGTAAAATAAAAAAATATTATTAATTAATTAATATATACCACACAATGTAGCGATTGTAGGAATACAGCAGAAAGTTATACACTTAGAAAAGTAATATAATATATTATTAATTAATATATATCACACAATGTAGCGAAGATGTATCAATATTGTCGACAATAAATACTATATCCATAAATCGAGTTAACATAAAAAAGTATTGCAAAGATATAAATATTTAGAGCCTTTTCTTTATAACTTAGTGTTGCTTTAAATGCGCTTAATATCATATAAGGTAAAATAAAAAAATAAAATAAAAAAATATTATTAATTACACCGGCACACAAAAAAAAAAGTGGTCAGTACATTTGACTACACCCACCTAAGGTTATGTATTTCGATGCGCTGAATTCGAATCTGAAGTCCGTTCAACCCATACACCTCCAAAATTTTGAGTAAATTGCAAAAAACCGCAAAAAATGGCAAAAAATCGCGAAAAATTGCAGTTGTGCAAATTTAAAATTTTTTTTCGAACTAGATCAAGTGTATTTTTTATGTATTTCGATGCGCTGAATCTAAATCACAAGTTGATTTAGCTCGTTGACTCTCCTAATTTGGAATAAATTGCAAAAAACCGCCAGAAATGGCTAAAAATCGCTAAAATTGCAGTTATGCAAACGAAAAAATTTTTCTCGATCTAGATCAAGTATATTTTTTATGTATTTTGATGCGCTGAATCCAATTCTGAAGTTGATTCATCTCGTTGACCCTTCAAATTTAGAGTAAATTGCGGAAAACCGCTAAAAATAGTAAAAAAATAAAAAAAAATAGTCATAAAGTAGTAGATTACATCAAAAAATAGTATTGTTCTTACTCAATAATGAACTAAATATGATTCCATTCGAATTATGCTATAAAGTTTATAGATTGTACTTAAATTTAAAAAAAAAACGATCTTCATTAAGTTTACACTGTTCTTCGCTTGTATCGAACTCTTTTCTCTTCGAATGTTCTATGCAATGGGTTTTGAAAGGAATCATGTTTAGTTTATTACTGTCAGTAAGAACAATACCATTTTTTGATATTATCTACATCTTCATACCTATTTTTCACAATTTTTTACTAATTTTAGCGGTTTTCCGCAATTTACTCAAAGTTGAAGGGTGTAAAAGCTAAACCAACGTCGGATTTGGATTCAGCGCATCAAGATACATAAGAAAAGTACTTGCTTTAGTTTAAGAAAATTTTTTTCGTTTTTATAATTGCAATTTTTCATGATTTTATTGCGACTTGAAGCGGTTCTTTGCAATTTACTTTAAATTTACAGGGTCAACGAGCAAAATTTACTTCAGATTTAGATTCGGCGCATCAAAATACGTAAGAAATATACTTGATTTAGTTCGAGAACAATTTTTTCGTTTGCATAACTACAATTTTAGCGATTTTTAGCCATTTCTGGCGGTTTTTTTGCAATTTATTCCAAATTAGGAGAGTCAACGAGCTAAATCAACTTGTGATTTAGATTCAGCGCATCGAAATACATAAAAAATACACTTGATCTAGTTCGAAAAAAAATTTTAAATTTGCACAACTGCAATTTTTCGCGATTTTTTGCCATTTTTTGCGGTTTTTTGCAATTTACTCAAAATTTTGGAGGTGTATGGGTTGAACGGACTTCAGATTCGAATTCAGCGCATCGAAATACATAACCTTAGGTGGGTGTAGTCAAATGTACTGACCACTTTTTTTTTTTTGTGTGCCGGTGTTATTATATATACCACACAATGTAGCGATTGTAGGAATACAGCAGAAAGTTATACATTTAGAAAAGTAATATAATATATTATTAATATATACCACACAATATAGCGAAGATGTATCAATATTGTCGACAATAAATACTATATCCATAAATCGAGTTAACATAAAAAAGTATTGCAGATATAAATATTTAGAGCCTTTTCTCTTTATAACTACCGCACCGCCGACGCCTTCAATGTGTGTGTGTGTGTGTGTGTGTGTGTGTGTGTGTGTCTTTCTCACTTTTGTGCGTGTATGTATGTGTATATAAAATTACATATAAAAAACTACGAGCTGGACGAAATAGAAAATTTTTCTCTCACTTTGTGGGCCTGTCACGTGCACAAAAAAAAATCTGCGAAAATTTTTGACTTCCTAACATGAAAGCTTGATGTTTTTCTTGCAAAATCTTTTTTTACGATGATTTTTTAAAGAGAGTTATGAGCAATTAAAGTCAAAATGCTCATTTCTTATTCAATCCACGATAACTCAGCAACAAAAAATCGTAGAAACATTAAAAAAAAAAGATTTGGTAAGGAAAACTTCAAGCTTTCATGTTAAGAAGTCGAAAATTTTCACAGATTTTTTTTGTGCACGTGACAGGCCCACAAAGTGAGAGAAAAATTTTCTATTTTGTCCAGCTCGTAGTTTTTTATATGTAAAAATTATCAAACTCATAGAAACTAAAAAATAATAGTAACCTTTCAAAATTAGAGATTTTAAGCTTTAAAATCCTTTTTTTAAATTTAAATTATGTTTATTTTAACAAATTATTGTAATACAGGAATAAAGATGTTTGTAAATAGCTTAATCTTCTTTACATGTGCATGTGTTTAGTAAAGAAAATTTATTTTTATATGTACAGATCCTTGTTGTTGTTGAACATACAGAAGTGTTATGTTTACATACTATTACTTAGACATACTATCACCTAAGGATATACTATACTAGTACATGCTTATAACATATTACGCTGAGTTGTATTTGTATTCTATGTTGCAAAATATATATGTTATAAACATATACTGTTTAATGCTTATATGATCCCTAATACTACAAAAAGAAATGATATCACAACAAAATTACCTTTTTAAAAAAGGTAAAAAAAAAAAGGCGTTAAGTATGTGGCGCGCAGCATGTTAGCTCGAAGAAAGTGGTTATATCAAAAAATCGAAGTATCTGTGTATCTCAAAAAATGGAAGTATCTGTGTATATCTCAAAAAATTGAAGTATCTGTGTATACCTAAAAAAAACTGATGAGATATTTTTATACTTCTAAAAAACCGATGTGGTATGTTTGTATTTTCACAAAAATAAATGATATCTATAAATTGCGTTAATTATAAAATAAATATATATTTTTCGGAAAATAACTGTTGTATTATTTTTAAAAAATATCTTTGTATTTAAGTGTCTTCTTACACAAGTCATAATAGCTTCATTTTTCCTTACAGCCATTATAATATAACCAAATTCCGTTACCTAACTCAACCCAAGTGTGATATGTATCTTTTTAAATAAATGTTTTCTTGATTGATCTTTAAATAAATCTTTAAATTGCGTTAATCAGAAAGAGAAGATACAATTACAAAATTTTTAATCCAACACAGGAATACAAGGTATTTAAATGCAAAGATGTTAATCGCAAAAATTAAAAACTGTTAAAGAAGTAACAATAAAAAATGCAAATATTTTATTGAAATAAAAAAAAATTTCGTACAAATACTTAACGCTGCTTTTTTACTCCAGTCACAACAAAATTACTTTTTTAAAAAAAGGTAAAAAAGGCGCCAAGTACACGCGCAGCATGTTAGCTCGAAGAAAGTGGTTATGGAGTAAAAAAGCAGCGTTAAGTATTTGTACGAAATTTTTTTTTATTTCAATAAAATATTTGCATTTTTTATTGTTACTTCTTTAACAGTTTTTAATTTTTGCGATTAACATCTTTGCATTTAAATACCTTGTATTCCTGTGTGGGATTAAAAATTTTGTAATTGTATCTTCTCTTTCTGATTAACGCAATTTAAAGATTTATTTAAAGATCAATCAAGAAAACATTTATTTAAAAAGATACATATCACACTTGGGTTGAGTTAGGTAACGGAATTTGGTTATATTATAATGGCTGTAAGGAAAAATGAAGCTATTATGACTTGTGTAAGAAGACACTTAAATACAAAGATATTTTTTAAAAATAATACAACAGTTATTTTCCGAAGAATATATATTTATTTTATAATTAACGCAATTTATAGATATCATTTATTTTTGTGAAAATACAAACATACCACATCGGTTTTTTAGAAGTATAAAAATATCTCATCAGTTTTTTTTAGGTATACACAGATACTTCAATTTTTTGAGATATACACAGATACTTCCATTTTTTGATACATACATACATACATACATACATACATACATACATACATACATTGCATACATTATATTACATACATTACATACGTATATACATTACGTTATATTTGGTAATGTCCCCATGGCAACGTATCGGTCGAATTCGGTACGATGTATCGCTTATCGTCGTACGGACTCAGAGCGATTTTCGTCTCGCTGATAGTGTACACTTGGTGCTTTTTCGATCTTATGCACGACTGCGGTCGAGTCATTTCGATCTCATCGTTCAGACACCGCCTGTAGTCGTCGAACGTGATGGTACACGCGATGACGTTACTTTTGACACCTTTCGCTTCTTTACAGTCCTTTTTACCGTCGACTCGCAAGGCGTACATTTTCGCTCTAAGTCCAACGAATTCGGTCATGATCGCACCGTTGTTTTCGTCCTTCATCAGACCCGGCACTTTTTTATTGACGAGTGGCATACCATAAGCGTTATCTACCGCGTAATCACTCGTATCGAACCTGACTATATCACGTTTCATGTTTTTGTACGCGTTGTCGCACTCGATATGATAAATCAGACTGTCCGTGTCGGTATACATGATTCTACACGAGTCGCGGTACAGGGGAGACATGTACTCATGGTGAAATTCGTATAGGCACACCTTCGACATGTCGAGGATGCACATGCCGACGTAGATCGGTTTGTCGAATTTCACCTCAAATTTGCGCAGTTCAGTAGTCTAAATATAGGGATTCTAGCACACGGAGTGTCTGTCGGGGTGCGGGGTGAGGAAGTGGAACGCGCTGGGAATGTCGTAAGCGGTGGGCGCGGGGATGGCGTCGGCAGAGGAGCACCGTACCGTTCCCCACCAAGCCGGGCGCGGGGGATGGTGCCGGCAGAGGGGCACCGTCCCGCTCCCCGCCATAGGGTAAGAGGTCAGTGAGAACCGGTGTAGGAACTAGTCGCGACGACCTTCGACCACGCGTTTCGCGCGTCTCGGCTGACGTCGCGACGTTCCTCTACGGACGCCATCCTCTCACCCATCGTTTACGGCATTTTCTATGCGTTGCACTTCCTCACCCCGCCCCTCGACAGACACTCCATTAGGTAGAATCCCATTAGAACACCGTATGCACTTCCTATAAACGTTGAACGATTACACTGTAGGTTATTTTGACAATATGTAATGTATGTAATATTGAGTATGAAAAAAAATTGCGCTGCTCGTTGCTTTCGGAAACGTTTGACATCTTCTGTTCGCTGTACAGTATGGCGAAGTCGTTTAGTCCTCCGTTTGGGGGTGCGAAATCAAGTAGGACACTGTATGCACCTCGCGTAAAAAAAAAGAAAAAAAGAACGTTGAACGATTACATTGTAGGTTATTTTGATAACATGCAAGTTATGTAATTAATAATAATTTGCGCCGCTCGTCGCGCGAGCGATCGAGCCAGCGAGATAAAAACGAATACGACGACGACGACGACGACGACGGCGACGACAATAATTAATCGATCGTCGGTACATGGTGATCGATCGCGATCGTTATCATCGTCGGATCGACGATCGATAATTTTCGTCGTCGCTCGAGGTCTGTTTGTCTTGTATCCAGCACGCGCGAAATTTTCGCGGCCTCGGGGAGGAAACGACGCGTTTACCTGTTTTTTCGTCGTCGTCGTCATCGGAAGTCTGTCTGTCACGTATCCGTTACGCGCGAAATTTCCGCGGCCTTGGGGGAGGAAACGACGCGGTTACCTGTTTTTCGTCGTCGTCGTCGTCGGAAGTGTGTCTGTCACGTATCCGTCACGCGCGATATTTTCGCGGTCTCGGGGAGGAAACGACGCGGCTTACCTCTAACCCTCGTTTCCGTCGCCATCATTATTGAGCGCTATATAAGCGATGGGGGAATGCGAATCCTCGATTGTGTGAAAAGTTTTGTGCGGTCGAAAACATTATTCTGGTTGGTAATCGAAAAAAAAAAAAAAAAAAAAGAAAAAAAGAAATGTATCGACGCGACGATGGATCATCAGAAGAACGGTGGGGTCTCTCTAAATCTTGAAATTCCTTCCGAATTGGATAGTTGCGGTGATTCATCATCATCATCATTTTCGTCGTTCTTGTATGATAATTCTGATATATATTGCAGCGAGTCGTTGTCATCCGACACGGATAACGTCGAATTCTATGATTTCCCGTCGCCGATTTTATCCAAATGCGAGGCGGTTGCGTTGAAGGAGAACGCTCGATGGAATCTGGCTACGTATAGTTTCAGAAGAGAGATCGGTTTTCAGTCTTCGCGTGAGGAGATGTGGATAAAGACTGTAGTAGCTCAGACAACCAGAGCAAAACGTTACATGCTTCAAATTCCCAGGAAGTTTTCAATGGGTGATCCTAAAGAAATCGAAAGATTCAGAGAGATTCGTAGAAGAGTTAAATTCAATATACCTCTTGATGGCGAAGGGTGGACCTTGTGGTTGAGCACGTGTAATTATGCGTCGAAACGTCTTTGAACAATCAAAAAAAAAAAAAAAAAAAAAAAAAAAATATGGAGGAGGAGAACGAGAATCGCGATCTCGTCGAGCTCGCGAGGGGCGTCGACTCGTCGTCCGCGTATCGCGAGTGGGAACGACGATGCGACGAGCGTCTCGCGTCTCTACGAGAGAGATGCCGAGAAAGACGTCGGCCGCTGTACACAGAAACGTTAAATTCTCTCGTCGCTCGAGTGGCGCGATTGGAAGGAGCGAGAAACGTTCTGCGACAACGTTTTGCGCAGGTTGGTGCCGGTCATGCCGAATCGAGCAGAGAATTCGCATGGCCGGAAATCGAGACGGCTTTTGACAATCGCGTACTGACTGGTGTGGTGATGAACTCTAATCACCTCGATCCTCAAAGATTTCTCGAGGACGCGAGGGACACGGTGATCGAACAAGTGCGCGTTAATAACGAGAGACACCCATGTCTGAAGGTCAATACGGTTTTCAATGGCGAGTTCGTCGCGGGAGCTCAAACCGATGTCAAAAGCGTCGTTACGAAAAATCGGCAGCTTCTTCCTACGTCCGATTTGCGAGAATGGTACGACAGATACGTGATCGATGTCATTCTGACGGGTCTGGATGAGTTTCAGGAACGTGACAGTGGCTGGGCATTGTCGCGTATATTGAATCTGACGGTGAACGTGAACAAGTGCAATCCCATGCATGCCGGATGTTGGTTTGAAATACCGCGATGGATTAAGACAAAGAGATCGGTGATTAACGTGCGTTCGACGGACAACGCGTGTTTCGCGTGGGCGGTAATCTCCCGTTCAAAGAAACTCGCAGAGGTGTAGCTCGTACCCACACTATTTGACGAAATTCAATCTCGACGGAATCGAGTTTCCTATGACTCTTCGGCAAATTTCAAGATTCGAACGACTCAACAACATGTCTGTCAACGTTTTCACCACTTGGCGGAGGGAACGTAACAAAGAAGAGATCGTTCCTTTGCGGTTGACCGACGATAAGAAGGACAGTCACGTCAATATGTTGTATCTGTTAGATTCGCGAAACAATTCGAACGAAGGTCATTTCGTGTGGATAAAGAATCTACCGCGATTGCTGGGATCTCAGTTGAACAGGAGCAAGAACATGAAGTACATATGTGATCGGTAGGTATATAAAATAGAGTCGTGTGAATCAGATGTATGTGGAATGAAAGAATAAATCATACATTTTTTTCCGCAGGTGCCTACACTATTTTCACTCGAGCGAGAAATTGTTCGCTCACAGCATCGATTGCGGAAAGATGAACGACTGCGCTATCGTTCTCCCAAACGACGACGACAAGTGGCTGTTTTTTCACAATCACAGTAGGAAGGAGCGAATTCCCTTCGTGGTGTATGCCGATCTCGAATGCGTGTTGGAGAGAGAGAGGGACGGGTTGGAGATAGACGAGGATAACGTCAAGAGATACGCCTATCAGCATCACAGAGCGTTCAGCGTGGGATACTATCTGTGCAGCGCGTACGACGAGATCGCACCCGCGTACAGATTTCGTCGCGGCGAGGACTGCGTGTCGTGGTTCGTCAACGAGCTCAACGATATCGCACATCGCGCGAAGACGACACTTTCGAAGAACGTGATCATGGCGGAGCTCACGCCGGACGAGAGAAAATTTTTCGCGCGCGACGAGCTGTCACATATGCGAGAGACCGTTCGAATCGGAGGATGATCGACGCGTGCACGATCACTGTCACTTGACCGGACGTTACAGAGGTCCCGCGCATTCGCGCTGCAATCTAAATTACACAGACTCGTACGTTATTCCTGTCTTTTTTCACAATTTGTCCGGATATGACGCTCATTTTATTATCAAGGATATAGCTAATAGCTTCGAGGGTAGCATCGATTTATTACCGCTCACCAAAGAGACGTACATATCGTTCACGAAGAATGTGTCTGCCACATTGCGCGGCGATAAATGGGGAAACTGCGTGAAGTTGCGATTCGTGGATTCGTATAAATTTCTCAGCGCCAGTCTAGATAAATTAGCGTCGTATCTCGATAGGAACAAGCTGAGAATCACGCGTTCGGAATTTTCGGAACTGAACGAAAGCGATTTCGACCTGCTTACGCGTAAAGGCGTATTTCCGTATGAGTACGTTGACAGTTTCGATAAGCTGCTGGTGACGGAATTACCGCCGCGCGAGGCCTTTTATAGTTCGTTGACCGGCGAGACCGTGACCGATAGCGATTACGAGCACGCGCGGAACGTCTGGCGTTGTTTTCACGTGGAAAATCTCGGCGAGTACAGCGATCTGTATCTTAAAACGGACGTTCTTCTCCTGGCGGATGTCTTCGAAAATTTTCGCGATACCTGTATCGACACTTACGGACTGGATCCTGCGCATTACTACACTTTACCGGGATACACGTGGGACGCGATGCTGAGATACACGTGAGTGCGATTCAAATTGCTCACCGATATCGACATGGTAATGTACGTGGAGCGCGGTATACGCGGCGGTCTGAGTCAATGTTCTAATAGGTACGCGCGAGCCAACAACAAATATATGCGATCGTGCGACCCTTCGCGTCCGTCGACATATCTCATGTACTTCGATGTGAACAATCTGTACGGTTGGGCGATGTGCGAATCGTTGCCGTACGCGGAGTTCCAATGGATCGACGACGCGGAGAGTCTCGACGTAATGTCCGTGGCATCGGATTCCGCTGTCGGTTACATCATGGAGGTCGACCTTGCGTATCCGCCTGAACTCCACGACGCTCACGCTGATCTTCCGTTCTGCCCGACGCGCGATAAGCCTCCTGAAAAACAATGCGATAAACTCCTCGCCACTCTATGCGATAAGTCGCGTTACGTGCTGCACTACCGTAATCTACAGCAATGCGTGCGACACGGATTGCGCGTCACTAAGATTAATCGCGCGCTGCGATTCGCGCAATCTCCGTGGCTTCGCGGATACATAGAGTCTATCAGTAGCGAGATAATATATACTACGAACCTCAGGTACAAAACCGGGGGTCGGGGGGGGCGCGTTCCCCGCGGGGGGAACGCCATAAGAGATGGGCGAGGGGGGTCCGGGACGGGCAGTTGGTGGGGGGGATCAGGAGTGGGGGGAAGTTGACTTCTGGACTCAGGTACTCTTGAGGGGGTCGGGAGGGGGGAGGAAGAGGCGCCGCGTTACCGACGGCAGCGTCGTGGACCGCGGCGGGGCGCGGACTGTCCGCGCGCGCGCCTCTTCGTCCTCGCGGGCCGGGCGCGGTCCCCCGGTCCCCCCGACGGCGAAAATCGCGAGTCGTCCTCCCGCGAGGGGGAGCGTCGATCGCGCGCTTCTTCGTCTCAGCGGGCCGGACGTGGTTTTCCGACCAGCCTCGTTGTATCGAGAGAGACTGAGAGAGACGATACCGCTCTCTTCGTTCACCCGAACCGTACGTTTCACGAATAACTTTTTTATCGCGCGTCCGAACTCGCTCAAGGTCGCTGTCGTCACATCCTCCTTTTGTTTTTCTCGAACGACGCGGCGAGCGGTCGTCGTATTTTCTTTCCCAGGGAAAGAGCATATCCGGCGTGGAAAACCAACGCTGAGATAACGAACGCGTATAAAAGCTCGCGACGGCGCGGCAAACGGTGACGCGGACAGAAAAATGTATCGAGAGAGAGAGAGCTGTGCGAATGGATCGGGACGAGAATAAGTTAATTTTATTAGTTTTTTGAACGCGATATGAACGACGAGTACGCGGAACTTTGCAAACCGGCGTGGGTGAAAATCAGAAACGCTTCATTTCCGAAACCTGTCGTGAAAATCAGCGAACCGCTCGTGAGGAACGGAGATCCGTTCGCGACGGAGTGGGATCCGCGTAGCGTCGACGTAGCGAGATACCTGATCCGTCGCGAAGTCGGAATCGCGGATCTTCGCTCGCATCGGAAGTATCTGGACTCTTACGTATTTCGCGAAATGGATCGCCGTCCGCGAAATCGATCTCCGATCCCAGCCCCTTCGGAGCGCCCCGGTTCCAGGTATCAGTGTACTTTCAACCCTCTAGCCCGCTTTTTATGTTTAAATCGTGCAATAATAACTCGCGAATGAACGGTCGTCGTTATCCCTCGCCCGAGGAATCGGACGGCGAATTGCGCTGTAACGAGCCCATGCCCGTGTTCTCGTCCGATTCGGACGACGAATCGGCTAGATTCGAAACGTCGTTGTCGTCTGACGCATGTGCGCCGGCGGTGAAGAAGGAGGACGCGCGATGGAATCTGGCGACTCATCATATGCGGAGAGAGATCGGAGCGCGAACCGCGCGCGAGCGAGCGTGGATAGAGACGACGATGGTGAATTCCACCAGGGCGCACGATTACATGCGTAAATTGCCGCTCAGGTATCATCATTATTATCAGTCGGTGTTCGGAGGAGAGAAGCTACGTAGGATTTACACCCGCGAATCTCGTCGTCTCTTCGATCGAGTGAAATTCGGTGTTCCCGAGGGTGAAAGCCCCTTCTGGATGACATGCAGAAAGAGTGCGACGAATTGCTCGCCGCGAACGTCCGCGACGCGGACGGGTACCGCGCGTGGAGACGACGATGCGACGAGTGTCTCCAGCTCCTGCGGGAGAGCTGTCGAGTCGGACGCTCCGGAGGACGAGGAAGCACGGGAGCCGTGAACGCTCTGGTGGCTCGAATAGCGCGATTGGAAGGGTCGAGGGAGGATCTGCGTCGGCGATTCGAACGCGCCGTAGGTGCCGGTTTGGACGGTGGGGATGCAGGTAGCAGCAGCAGCAGCGTCAGCGGAGGAGGATTTTCGTGGGTCGAGATCGATACGGCGTTTCAGAGTCGCGTGCTCACCGGCGCCGTGACGAATTCGACGTACATCGAACCCGCGCGATTTCTCGAGGATGCGATGGGCACCGTGCTCGAAAAAGTGCGGGATAATCTGAACAGACACACTTGTCTGAAGGTCAATGTCGTGTTCAATGGGGAATTCGTCACGGACGTTAAGACCGATGTGAAGAGTATCGCCACGCGGAACGAACAGCTCTTCCAAGCGTCCGATCTGCGCGAGTGGTACGAAAGGCGCGTGCGCGACGCGATTCTAGCGGGGCTGGAAGAATTTCAGGAACGCGACAGCGGATGGGCGTTGTCGCGAATACTGAACCTAACGGTGAACGTGAACAAGTGTAATCCCATGCGCGTGGGATGTTGGATGGAGATACCGCGAGGTATAAGACTGAAGCAGGCGGTGGTGAACGTGCGTTCGGAGAGCGACACGTGTTTCGCGCGTGCGGTGGTCGCGGCTCTGTATCCCGCTCAGCAAAACGCGGAAAGGTGCTGCTCGTATCCCGACTACGCGACGGTGCTGAATCTCGACGGGATAAAGTTTCCCATAGATCTGAAACACATCGGAAAGTTCGAACGTCTGAATGACGTATCGATCAATGTATTTACCACTCGGGAAGAGATTGGAAAAAAAGACAAGTACGGACGGGGCGCCGACGACAACGCGATCGTGCCTCTGCGGTTGACCGGCGATAAGAGGGACAGACACGTGAATCTCCTGTATCTGCGCGATACGCTGCGCGGTGCCGTCAACAGGGGTCATTTCGCCTGGATAAAGAATCTGTCGCGATTGGTCAATTCGCAATTGACCGTGAGCCGCTGCGCGAAGCACGTTTGCGATCGGTGGGTATAAAAAAACTGAGGAACAAGGAAACGACGAGATGTTATTTAATTATATAGACACACATAGTAATTACACGCATGTTAATTCGCAGATGCCTGCACTATTTCTACACGC
This sequence comes from Temnothorax rugatulus, assembly GCA_035220575.1. Lineage (NCBI taxonomy): Eukaryota > Metazoa > Arthropoda > Insecta > Hymenoptera > Formicidae > Temnothorax > Temnothorax rugatulus. The sequence goes on along the minus strand of JASTWL010000822.1, from coordinate 55,545 downwards.
GCGACAAGTTGGCCGCTCACAGCGTCGATTGCGGCCGCATGAACGACTGCGCCATCGTTCTTCCAAACGAGGACGATAAGTGGCTGTCGTTCGACAATCACGACAGAAAGGAGCGACTCCCCTTCGTGGTGTACGCGGATCTGGAGTGTCTTCTCGAACCGCGGGAGAGGGAGAATGCCGAAGGGGGTGCGAGAACGGAAAGATACGCGTATCAGCGTCACGTACCGTTCAGCCTGGGCTACTATCTGTGCTGCACCTACGACGATACCGTATCCACGTACAGATATCGTCGCGGCGAGGATTGCGTTTCTTGGTTCGTGAACGAGCTTCGCGTTCTCGCGCGTCGCGCTAAGATTAAATTCTCCACCAATATATCCATGACGGAACTCACGGAGGACGAGAAACTTGAATTTCAGCGCGCGACGCACTGTCACGTGTGTCGGAAAGCGTTCCAACCGGAGGACAAGCGCGTGCGAGATCACTGTCATTTGACAGGACGCTACAGAGGTCCGGCGCATTCTCGCTGCAATCTGAATTACAGGAACGTGTACGTGATTCCCGTGTTCTTCCACAATCTGTCGGGTTACGACGCGCACTTCATCGTCGAGAAAATCGCGAACGAATTCGAGGGTGGGGTCGAGCTGCTGCCGCACACGAAGGAAACCTACATATCGTTCTCGAAGACCGTCAAGGAGACGCAGACGGAAGGAATATGGGATCGGTACGTGAAGCTGCGATTCGTGGATTCGTACAAATTTTTAGCCGCGAGTATCGAGACCCTGGCGTCCTATCTGAACAGGGAAAAACTGAGAATAACGCGCTCGGAGCACGCGGATCTGAGCGCGGAGGATCTCGATCTGCTCACTCGCAAGGGAGTGTTTCCGTACGAGTACGTAGACAGCGTGGACAAGTTGCGGGAGACCGAGCTTCCGCCGCGCGAGGCCTTTTACAGCTCCCTGACCGACGAGACCGCGAGCGAGAGCGACTACCAGCACGCGACGAGGGTCTGGCGACGTTTCGGCGTGCGAGATCTCGGCGAGTACAGCGATCTCTATCTCAAGACCGACGTGCTTCTTCTGGCGGATATCTTTGAAAATTTTCGGGACACGTGTGTGGCGAGTTACGGGCTCGATCCCGCGTACTACTACACGTTGCCGGGGTACACGTGGGACGCCATGCTCAGATACACCGGCGTGCGTTTCGAGCTGCTCACCGACATCGACATGGTGATGTTCGTGGAGCGCGGAATACGCGGTGGCCTCAGTCAGTGTTCGCTCAGGTACGCGCGAGCCAACAACAGGCACGTACCGACGTACGATCCGTCCCAGCCCGATACGTATCTCATGTATTACGACGTGAACAATCTGTACGGCTGGGCTATGTGCGAATCGCTCCCGTACGCGAATTTCCAGTGGCTCGACGACCCTGAGAATTTTGACGCGACGACCGTGGCCCCGGACGGCGATGTCGGTTACATTCTGGAGGTGGATCTCGAGTATCCCGCTGACCTGCACGACGCCCACGCGGACCTGCCGTTGTGTCCGACGCGCGACAAACCGCCCGGTAAGCGGCAGGAGAAGCTGCTCGCCACGCTCCACGACAAATCGCGCTACGTGACGCACTATCGAAATCTGCAGCAATGTCTGCGACTGGGTTTGCGACTGACGCGCGTTCGTCGCGTTCTGCGATTCGCCCAGTCGTCCTGGCTTCGCGGCTACGTCGAGCTGAACACGACGTTCAGGACTCGCGCGACCAACGAGTTCGAACGGAATATGTACAAGCTGATGAACAACGCCGTCTTCGGTAAGACGATGGAGAACGTGCGCGATCACGTGGACGTGCGTCTCGTTACGCGATGGGACGGCAGGTACGGCGCGGAGGCGATGATCGCCAGACCGAACTTTCACAGCAGAAGCGTCTTCTCGGAGAATCTGGTCGCGATCGAGCTGCGAAGGCTCGAGGTGAAATTCAACAAGCCGGTCTACGTGGGTATGTGCATTCTCGAGATATCCAAGACGCGCCTCTACGAGTTTCACTACGACTACATGGCGCCGCTCTATCGCGACCGGTGTCGAATTCTCTACACGGACACCGACAGTCTGATCTATTCGCTGGAGTGCGAGGACGCGTACGAGCTTATGAGACGCGACCTAGACAGGTTCGACACGAGCGATTACGCGGAGAACAACGCGCACGGTATGCCGCGCGTCAACAAGAAGGTGCCCGGTCTGATGAAGGACGAGAACAACGGCGCGATCATGACGGAGTTCGTGGGCCTCCGTGCGAAGATGTACGCCTACAAGGTGCTCGGACGCGACGACACCAAGAGAATAAAGGGCGTCAAGAGATACGTAGTGGCGAAGAGGATCACGTTCGAGGATTACGTGGCGTGCCTGCGGAACGCGCGCGAGCTGAAGACGCGCCAGGCGTGCATACGCTCGTGCCTGCACGACGTTTACACCGTGTCGGAGCGGAAACTCGCTCTCAGTCCGCACGACGACAAGCGGTGCGTGAGACCGGACAGCGTGGAAACGCTTCCGTGGGGACATTACGGAATACCGTTGTGAAAATAAAAAAAAAAACATTATCATAAGCTTCCCGAAAAGTGTTTTATCGTAAGATCAATGCGTAGAAAAAAAATATCTGTGAATGTAATTCTTTTATTGACAATAAAGTACACGTTGTGCGCCCAAATATATTTTTTTCTGTTACAACACGGATGCCTTGTCTATCCACGAATTGTGCGAACTGTCCATTCCCAGCCACTTCACGTACACTCGATTGCCGCGCTTACGCAGGACCTTTTCCACGAGATAGACGTCGGGATCGGAGACGCGCAGCAACTCGTGCTCGTAGAACCCTCCGGCTATCGCTTCCCCGCGAATGTCCCTCAGCAGATACGTAACGGGATTGGTCCTTTGCACTCTGGCTATGCGAAAGATCTCGGTGGTCCAATTGGGTGTGTAGCCCTTCTCGAAGATCGTCTTGAATTTGCTCACGCGCACCGGATCGTCGACTCGAAGCCTCGCCGGCGCGGCGATCTTCGCGCGGCTGTACACCGTGCGCAGCAGCCTCTCGGCGACGGTGGGCGTCACGTCCGCCGGACGCATTCCGATCGTTCTGTGTCTGCGACGATTGTAATTCGACAGGAGGCTCGACAGCGAGTCGATCCATCTGTACGATCCCTGGAAGCGTGAAGAGCTTCCACATGTCGTTCTTCAACGTTCGATTGAATCTCTCCACCACCGACGCCTTCATCACCGAATACGTGGAGTAGTGATTCACCTTGCGCGCGTCGAGGATCTCGCGCACGTCGGCGTTGTAGAATTCCTTTCCCTTGTCCGTCTGCAGATTCCCGGGGCATCGCGCGTCCTCGCGAAAGATCTTTCGCAGAGCCGTCGCGACCTCCTTTCCGCTCTTGGTCTTGAGCGGGATCGCCCAGGCGTACTTGCTCAGCACGTCGATGACCGTCAGAATGTAATTGTGACCCGCGTTCTGGCGCGAATAGGGACGCATCTCGACCACGTCGGCCTGCCACAGATCGTCGTAACCGCGCACCACGACGCGGCGACGGGGAAAGTTCTTCCTCGCCGGCGCGTGCAGTTCCTCCACGAGTCTTCGTTTCTCCGCGCTCATTGCTGAAGAAGGTCTAGAATACCCTGAATTTTGGCGATCTTCTCGTCGTGCTTTTCCACGGTCTTTTTCAAATCCAGGAACTGGCTTCTAAATTCTCTTATCAGGTCTCTCGAGTTCTTCTTGGCTTCGACGATCGCTCCCTCGACGAAGCTCCTGTTCGTCGCGTCGCCGTCGTCCTCCGGCTTGGCCACTCGCCGTATCCTGCGCTCCGACGCGTCGTAGGAATCGTCGCGCAGACGGAGCGCGTCGTTTCGCAACGTCACGATGTCGTCTCTCAGACCTTGGGTCGCGTTCGTCACGATGACGCCTGTGAAATTCTGATCGGCGGAGCTCTTCTTGATCTCCTCGTTCACCACGCCCCTCAGTCGTTCGATCGCGCCCTCCACGTAGCTCCTGTTCGCCGCGTCGGTGCCGTTCTCCGGCGCGGCCACGCGTCGTATCTTGCGCTCCCTCGCGTCGTAGGAATCCTCGCGCAAACTGACCGCGTTCTTTCTCACCGTCGCTATCTGTTCTTTCACGGTCGCGTCGTTCTTCCTGATCTCCTCGGTCGCGACGCTCCTGAGCCGCTCGATCGCTCCGTCCACGTAGCTCCTGTTCGCCGCGTCGCCGTCGTCCTCCGGCCCGGCCACGTGTCGTATCACGCGCCCCCTCGCGTCGTAGAAATTCTCGCGCACGAGAAGCGCTTCGTTCCTCAGCGTCGCGATTCCGTCTCTCAATTCTCTGGTTGCGTCGAACTTGAGCCGCCCGATCGCTTCATTCACGTAGCTCCTGTTCGCCGCGTCGTCGTTTTCCTCCGGCGCGGCTACGTTTCGTATCACGCGCCACCTCGCGTCGTAGGAATCTCGATTCAAACGGAGCGCGCTGTTCTGCAGCTGATAGTTCACGAAATCGACGTATCTCTTGTTCGTCGCGTCGGTCTCGATCAGCGGATCGGCTACCCGCCGCATCTTGCGCTCCTTCGCGTCGTAGGAATCCTCGTTCAAACTGAGCGCGTCGTTCCTCACCGACGCTATCTCGTCTTTGAAATCTTTCATCGCCTCGAACTTGGCATACGCGATCCAGACATCGACGTAGCTCTTGTTCGTCGCGTCGTCGCTGTCCTCCGGCGCGGCTACCCGCCGTATCTTGCGCTCCCTCGCGTCGTAGAAATCCTCGCTCACGAAGAGCGCGTTGTTGCGCGTGTAATTGCGCAGGGACTCGATCGAGGAGCGCAATCTCACCGTGGACGCACCGTCGATCCCGTCGCCGCTGCTCCGATTCGTCAGAGACATGCCGAATTTGTTCACGGACATCGCGCGCGCGGGGATGCGCCGGGGAGCGCGCCGCGATTCGTACTGCCGTCGCGAACCGCGCGACCGATCAATTTATGACGAGACCGATCTCGCGAAGCTCCTCGATTATCGACAGAATTTCGTTGTCGTGAGCGTCGTTGCCGGCTCGACGAGAAGCGTCCAGCAGTCGAAGTCGATCGACCAGCTCGTTGGGATCGTCCCAGTAAACGTAATCGATCGCTTTGTTGGTCAGTCGCATGGCCGACGGTAGTCCGGTACCCTTTTTAGTCCCAACTTTGCCAGACGGGAGCAACAGCGGCGCTATTATATTTTTGTACTTGTGTCCCTTGTTGCCCATGACGTTCTTGCCGGCGCCGCGACCGTGTTTGTGAGCGCTGGTAGCGAAAAGTATACTCCTGTACGTTCGTTTGTCTCTGTCCGTGTAGGCCTTAGCGTCGGGAGCTCGCATGAAGATCAACTCGTACAGGCCGCGCGTGCCCTTGTACCGCACACCGTCGACGATCACGGAGTCATCCGCGGCAACGTCGAATCGCTTGTTGCCCAGCATCGTGCCGTTCTCGCCGAGATACACTCCGTAGACGTTGTCGATGTCCTTTTTTCTCTCACCGCTCAGAAGAGCGCCCACGTATTCCCGGCCTAACGGTCCTAGTCGGTTGTGCAGAAAGTCGTGACCTTCCGCCGTACTGAGAGACTCCCTCACGGACGTCCCTAACGCGGGAGGTGGAGTCGTCGTCTCCGAGACGGTCTCGTCTTCCCTGGGCAAAAACCGGACCGAATCGGCGTGGATCGGCGTTGAGCTCGCGATCGTCGTCGTCGCGGGTGCCGAACTCAACCGTGCCGGACGCGACTCCCTTTTCCCCCCGGTCGTCGTTGTTCTTATTGGCGTAAATACGTCGTCGTCCTCCTCGTATTCGCCTTCCAAGTCGGCGCCACCATCGTCGTAGTCGTCGTTCTCGCTGTCCTTCCTCGCCCCCTTCTTTTTAATTTTTTTCGCCAGCGCAAAGCCGTCGTCGTCGTCGTCATACTTGCCCGGCTCTTTACCCCTACGTTCCACATCGTCGGCGAGCCGTTTCAGAGGTTTGACGATAGGCTCGTACCTCTTTTCCAGAGCGATCTCGCTCTCCATTTTCCCGGCCCTGAGAGCGGCGTACTTCCTGCGAATCGAGGCGCGCGTCTTGGCTATCTCACGCGCGGTCCTCTCCCCCGCGATCGCGCTCATGCTCGCGTCGTTCGTCGAGGCGCACTGATCGGCTCTACAGCACGGCGAAGTCGTGGAACCCCCGTCTGTACCGTCCGCCTCGCAACGCGCTGTCCTTGTCTATCACGGCGAAACCGTAGGTGCGTCGCCAGCACTCGCGACAGAACGCGCGAAACTCTTCGTACGACATATCGATGTTCACGTGATCGTCGTACACGTGTCGCAGATTGGTGCCGTCCTGCCTGAACAGGATCAACAGATTTGCGTTGTCGCGCACGAGGTGTTTCGGTATTTTAGCGTACGTCTGACAGAGATAGAAGCAATCGATGTTCGAATGTCGGCCCATAGAAAAGTACTCCCTCATCCTGTCCTGCTTGTCGCAGGCCACGTCGTCGAAGACGAAGACCGAGTCGGGAAGCGCCTCGCCGGGCGGAACGACGTCGCGATTGTCGGCGAACGCGCGATAGCCGATCTCGTCCATGGGCTCGAACAGTCGTTCGAGGTATCGATACTTGGGTTGCTGCAGAGATTTCGAGTACACGTACACGTTCTCGAAACGAAGACCGTGCGGTTGTTCCAGCAGACTCAGCAGAACGTTCGTCTTGCCGCAGTTGGAGGGCCCGCAAATGATGCAGCGCACGACGTTCGGCAGGAGAGGACCGTGCCTGCGCGATTCTCCGTTTTCTCTCTCGGCGGTGCCCGACCTCGCCAGCGTTTTGCGATCCATATTCGAGACCCCTATCGTCACCGACTGTCGCACGAATCGCATTTTGCCTCTCTCTCTCTCGGTCTTCTCCGCGAGCGCGCGCTCGCTCGATTCGTTCGCGATGAGCCCCCCCGCTCGAGAGGGAAAGGGGGAGCGCTGACGTCGCGTCGTTTCGTCGCGCGTGCGCGAACGCCTCGCGCGCGGGTATAAGTAGCGCGAGCGCGTCGTCGCGTCCGTATAAAAATCAATTCGAAAGCAACGATTGGTTCGCGCGCGCATCGGTGATCGAGATGTTTCCCATGCTGACGGACAGGCACGATATTCTCAATCTAACGGTCGAGGAGTTGGAATTCGTTCCGAAGATCGTTCTGTTGCGTAGTTTTGAGAGATACGTGCATCTGCTGTGGGACCGTTTGCCGGAACACATAAAAGCGGACCCCGAGGCGCAGAGATATCGCCCGTGCATGGAACATTACAATCGTCCGTGGCAGCGAACGCACATAGACGGACCACCGCCGCTCATCAAGGACTGCCACGAGTGCAACCGCGCCCTCACCCTGAACGATGAGTCATCGAGTCACCAAGATAAGAAGAGAAAACACTAACATTTTTAAAAAATAAGAAGAAAGAGAGCCCTCCCGCAATCGCGGTCGAATGCTAGGCGCGCGCGGCGCCGGTCTGCTCGATCGCGCGATAAACGCTCTTCCCTTCGAGCTGCATGTGCCCGGCTATCAGTTCTGCGGACCCGGTACGCGTCTAGCGAAGAGACTAGCGCGCGGCGAAAAGGGTGTAAATCCGTTGGACGCGGCGTGTCGAGAGCACGACGTCGCGTACTCCCGAAGCGGCGAGCTCGCCGACCGACACTTGGCCGATCGACTGCTCGCCGAGAGGGCGCGCGAGCGCGTCACCGCGAGGGACTCCACGGTCGGCGAGAGACTCGCCGCGGCTGCCGTATGGGCGGCTATGAAGGCGAAGACGAAACTGGGCATGGGTATGGAAAAACGGAAAGGGAAGAGGACGAAAGGAACGGGAGCGAGGAGAAACGCGAGGAAGAGCGGGAAGAAGAGGCGGAGGATACTTCCGACCGCGAAACGCGGCGGCTTCTTGCCTTTTCTGCCGATGTTGGGCGCGCTCGGTTCCTTGATCGGTGGCGCGGCAGGTGTGGCCAAAGCGGTGAGCGCCGGCAAAGCGGCGCAGCGGCAACTCGACGAACTGCAGCGACACAACCGCGCGATGGAGGGTCGCGGATTGTACCTCGCGCCGTATAAGAAGCGCGGAGGTGGCGCGAGGAGAATCGTCGAGAAAAAAAAACCTCGCGGAAGAAGGCGACGTTAGCGCGTCTACCTGCGGACGGTGTCACGACGAACGAGCAGCTCGATCGAACGGCGCGTCGCCTGCGCGTACCGTTCTTCCGCGGGGTGTTCATGCGCGACGCTCTGCCAGCGAGGGTGCGACACGCGGAGTGCGGCATCGTGAATCTCGACGACGCGGCGGGTCCGGGCACGCATTGGGTCGCTTACGCGAAAAGGGGAAACGCGGCGATCTACTTCGACGCGTTCGGAAATCTCCGTCCGCCGAGGGATCTCGCGCGATATCTCGGCGACGGCGCGATCGTGACGTACAATCATCGGGCGTTTCAGACGTTCGATCAGAGGATCTGCGGACAGCTGTGCCTGCGATTTCTTCGCGAGATCGATTGGGGGGAGCGGCGATGTCGCTGACGCTCACGTTGACCGGAACCAGCAGCGTTCTCACGGCGAGTCACTTTCCCGCTCTGGATCTGAGCGACGGCGAGTACGAGCTGGGTTTGACCACCTTCGAGACGTACAATTCGATACCGAACGTCACGTCCGCGAACAATCGATTCCACTTCGGCGAGGACGACCGGGTGATCGTCGTTCCGGAAGGCTCGTACGAGCTGCGAGCCGTGAGCAGATATCTGCGCGCCGCTCTTCTTCATCGGGAACGTCGCGCCCGTGAGAGGGAAAAGATCAAGGAGAAGGGAGGAAAAACGCGGGCCGATGGCGCCGAACGGGCGGGAGAGAAAGATCGAACGCAGAGGGACGACGACGACGAGGACAACGACGACGGTGATTACGGCATATACGAGGACGACGAAGACAAGGACGACGACGGCGGTGATGGAACGATGCTCTCTCTTCGCGCCAACGAGAATACCATGAGGTGCGAGATAAAGTGCTCCTACAGGGTGAACTTTGCAAAACCCAACAGCATCGGTTCTCTCTTGGGTTTCTCGCGCGATCGTATTCTGAAACCGAACAAATGGTACGTTTCCGACAGACCCGTTGACGTCATGAGCGTGAACGTCATTCGCATCGAGTGCAGCGTCACCGCGGGAGCGTACAGCAACGGGCGCTCGGTGCACGCGATCCACGAATTCGCGCCGAAAGTGCCGCCGGGATATAAACTGTCGGAGACTCCGACGCAGATCATTTACCTCCCGATCGTCGCGCGAAGCGTCACCGACATCACGGTGCGTGTCGTGGATCAGAACGATCGGCTGATCGACTTTCGCGGCGAGGAGATAACGATCAGACTGCACGTGCGTCGTCGTCGCAGTTAGTGCGTGTGTGTGCGTGTGCAATCTGAGAGGAGAGAGAGAGCGAGAGGGATGCTCGTTCTGAACGGATCGAGCGCGGATTGCACGAACGAGCGAGCCGGCCCGTTCCGCGACGAGATCGGAATCGTGGGCGAGAGGAGAGGCGGAGGAGGAGAAAGGAGAGCCGTTCTCAGCAGCGCCAACGTCAAGTTCCTGCGATCGCTGGGTCTCGCCGTGAGGAACTCCGCGCCGTCGCGTCGTTTCCGTTTCGAGAGAAAGGAGCATGGCGGTCGACATACTGAGCATCGGCGGTGAGCCGACCTTCGACGAGCGCATCGTCGGAATCGAGTTTCACACGTACAACCCGTACGTCAACACGACGTTCGGATACAACGACGAGATACGAATACCCATACAGCAGCAGGATCTGTACACGCTGCCGTGCGACAGTTATCTGTACATCGAGGGACGTCTTCACGACGACGGCGCGACGTCGGAGGGGAGGGATGACCAAAGGCAATACGCGAGATTGGTCAACAACTGCGTCGGGTTCATGTTCGACGAAATTCGCTTTGAGCTCAACGGCGTGGAGATCGATCGGTGCAGAAACGTCGGAATAACCACCGCGATAAAGAATTTCGTGTCGCTGACCGTCGAACGAGCCAGGAGACTGCAGAACGCCGGATGGAGTTATCCGACGAACGAATCGAATCTGAACAGCGCGTTCCGTGATTTCAATTTGTGCGTAGCTCTGAAAGATCTGCTGGGTTTCTTCGAGGACTTCAGACACCTGTTGCTGAACATGAAACAGGAGCTTGTCCTGATACGCGCTCGTAGCGACGTCGATTGCGTCGTGGATCCGAAAAAGATCGTGCCGAGAGATCCGGCCAAGGATCCTAAAATTACGCTACTGAAGGTGCAATGGCGTATGCCGCACGTGTTGCTGAACGACGTGACTAAACTGTCGCTGTTGCGAACGTTGGACAGCGGACGATTCCTGAGCGTAGCCTTTCGCTCTTGGGATACTTACATATGGCCGGAGCTGCAGAGCACGACCAAGCATTCGTGGGCCGTGAAAGCCGCGACGCAGTTGGAGAAGCCGCGATACGTCATATTCGCGCTGCAGACCGGACGGCGAAACGAATTCACGGAGGACGCTTCGAGATTCGATCATTGCGCGCTCACCAGCGTGAAGTTGTATCTCAACTCGGAATTCTATCCCTACGACGACGTGAACGTGGATTTCGAGAGCGGCAGGTTCGCCGTGCTGTACGAGATGTACGCGAACTTTCGAAGATCGTACTACGGGGACAGTCGCGACGAGGCGCTTCTCTCCCCGCGCGAATTCGCGCGGGTGGCTCCGCTCGTGGTGATCGACTGTTCCCGTCAGAACGAATCGGTGAAGAGCGGCACCGTGGACGTGCGCATCGAGTTCGAATGCAGGGAAAACGTTCCGCCGAAAACCACCGCCTTTTGTCTCATCGTTCACGATCGCGTCATCGAGTACAGTCCGCTGACCAACGTGGTGCGCAAAATTATCTAACGGAAAATGCGGTTGCGGGAAACCATTTCCCGGAAAAACATTTCCCGGAAAAACATTTCCCGGAAACGAGGAACGTGCGAGTGACGAACGTGCAAAATTGACCGACGGAAAATGCGGTTGTGAAAAACCATTTCCCCCGGTGAGCGAGGAACATATAAATTCGAGGGATCCTTTCCATCGTTCCTCAGACTGTCAGAAACGAGCGGTTCAAGCACATCTTCGCTATATTTCGTTTCAACGCACGATGGCCGCAGCGACACCGAGGACGTCGACGATCTTCGTCGATCTGCAGGGCTTCGTGGTTGGCGAGAAATTCTTCGCGAAGGAGGTGGCCGTGCTCCGAAGCGAGACGCGCGTGCTCGCCCATCACGTGTTTCGCGCCCCGATGAGTTGGGACCTGCTGACGAGGGCTGAGAAAACAAGGGCCAGCTGGCTGATGGCGAACCATCACGGCCTTCGTTGGGAGGACGGGGACACGGACTATCGCTTGGCGAGGACGATAATTCGACGCGCGGTGTGCGACGACCTGGGCGAGAGAGAGGAGGTGGCTGGTGGCGTGCGAATCTACGTGAAGGGCCTCGAGAAGAAGACGTGGCTGAGAGAGATTCTCGGCGACGCCGTTCGCGACCTCGACGCGACGATCACGAGCATCGACGCCGAGTACGACGACGTCGATCGCCTGGAGTTCCTTCGCCCCGATCGCGCGTTTCGCTGCGGACGTCATCAACGGTGCTGCGCGATGGAGAACGTGCTGAAGCTGCGCGACTGGTGGATCGAGCGACGCGAATGTCTGTCCAGCATCGACTCCGTAGATTTGTAAAAAATTTTAAAGACGCATTACACATATATTACTCGTTTGATATAATTGTTTTTTTTGATATTACTCGTATAACATGTTTGTATTTTACGTATTACTCGTTTTTTTTCTCTACGTTGCATTCATCTATCTGTATTGTATTTAATCATAGGAAATGGCACACCCTTCAACCAATTGCAGCTGCTTTAATGTCGCGATATTATTACCTAATGTCCGTTAGCTATGTTAATTAATCAAAAAAGCAAATTAAAAATGCAAATTTGTGAGTGCATTAGTGAACTAACACAGAGCTGACAAGTTCGATTTTTTCTGCAGATGACAAAAAAAAGGGTGCTGCATATGTTACCATAAGTTAATACATATATTACTCGTTTGATATAATTGTTTTTATTTAATATTACTCGTATAACATATTTGTATTACTCGTTTTTTTCTCTACGTTGCATTCATCTATCTGTATTGTATTTAATCATTTTCTATTCAATGTGTATCCGTCTATATTGAGTTAAATAAACGATAGAATGAAAAAAAAAGATCAACGATGTCGTTCCTCTTCACACACGCCTGTTCCACAGTGTACATTACGAGCTACCGAGCGCGCAAAAATGGCCGATCGCGAGAACGCGATAAACATTGCGTGCCGCCGAGTGCGTAAGAATGGCCGGTCGCGGTACCTCTTAACTGGACAAACAGAGAAACGGCGAACGATCGACGAGAGAGCGAGACGGGAAGGAGCGATAACGCGGAGACGCTTCAGCGCGAATGACCCGACGAGCGATAACGCCGAGCCGCTCCAGCGCGCGAGGTGCGAGTACGAGCGCGAGTGAGCGATAACGCCGAGTCGCTCCCGCGCGAGCGAGCGATAACGCGAGATGCGGTTACGAGCGATAACGCGAGTTGTTTTAATAATGTTCTTTTCTGCTTTTATTATTTTCTATTTTATCTTACGTATTGTTTTTTTGATATTTTTTCCATATATTTTATTTCATCTTACGCATTGTACGAATATAAATGACACTTTTATAAATAATGAAACTTTTATTTTATTCCTCTCAATAGTATTATATGTTTTTTTATACATATAATTGTTCATATTTATTATGTTTATTCGGTTTTCATTCACTTCTTTGAGGAGGGCATACCCTCCGAAACGTCCTCGATGTCTATCACGTCGTCCTCAATGTTGTCGGCGCGACGCCCCTCGTCGTCGTCTTCGTCCCTCTCTCTCTCGCGCGCCGTCCTCCGTCCCACATCCGACGGCTCCTCGCTTGTCGACGACGCTAGACGCGCAACATCTCTGTGTAGCGCGCGCATCTTCGACACAAATAACCGCACCTGATTGCGCGATTTCCTTGCTAGCGAGGCGATGAGGGTTCTACCATAAATTTTTTAATATGATTTGTTAAATAAAATTGTCAAATATAATTTTACAATTCCACCTACGTTCTGTCCAGCACGAGGGATTCCTCGTCGATGCGCACCGCCAACTGTAGGCATGGCGGTACGTTTTCAGAAATGCACTGCAGCCGCAGCTGCAGCTGTCTTATCGCTTCGCGAAACTCCTCCGCTACCCTCGCGAGGGACGCCGCGTGAATTTGAAGCAAATCGCACGCGGTTTTGATGTCGTCTAGTTTCTCCATTGTTTCAAGCACTATCCGTAGGTATATAAGAACGTGTGAGAACCGATGCAGATGGACTACACCCAGGTCTAGTCTCACGTTCTATATATACGGTGAAAAGGGGGATATTGCGGTGAAAAAATATACTAAGAATAGCATTTTTGCATCGAGAAAAAAATGCGTTTTATCAAACCGACTCGTCCGCCGGATTCGACGCATTTTTTCCCACCCGAGACCCCCGCCGCCACCTGTCCGCGCCCAGAAAGTGCATCGACAAAAGAAGGACATTGCGGTGCGAGTAATCTATGATAACGATAGGATTTTTGCTTCGAGGAAAAACACGCGTTTTATCAAACCGACTCGTCCGCCGGATTTTGACGCATTTTTCCCACCCGAGACCCCCGCCGCCACCTGTCCGCGCCATCGACAACGAGTGTCCTCGCGAAAACATCGCGCATCCGGTCCGCTCGTCGCGATCGCGCTCAAACCGCAACGCGCCGTCATCGCGGTTCCACCGTCTCTCTCTCTCTCGCTCTCGACGATGTGGCTCGCGCGCGTAATCGCGTTGACCGCGTGTCTCATCGCCGTGAGATGCGTCAACGTCACCGAGGAAAATTACGAGCTCGCGTTCGATTACCTGCAGAAATACGGATACCTGACCAAAGATGTGGACGCGGTTCCGGCTCAGAGGCGAAACGACGTTCTTCGCAGAGCCATCGAGGATTTTCAGAAGTACTACGATCTGCCCGGCGACGGAACGCTCGACGAAAAAACGCTGGAGACGATGGGTAAATCGCGATGCGGTTTTAGAGATATCCTCAGGCACGGAACGAGAGCGAGTCTATCGAAATGGTCGAAGACGCACCTGACGTGGGATTTTTATCTAGCCACCGAGAGCGAGTTGAGCACGGCGCAGGCCGCGTTCGACATGTGGTCGCAGCATTCGGCATTGACGTTCGAACGCTCCAGATTGAATCCCGACATTGTGATATCTTGGCGACGCCTGCGTCACGGTAACATGAACGTCGAGGTGAACGGCCCAAATTGCACGGACAAATTCGACGGTCCCGGCGGCGTGCTCGCCCACGCGTCTCTCCCGATGAACGAGGCGAATTTCGTCTCCGAGGTGCACGTCGACGGAGACGAGCCGTGGCACATTTTCGTCACTAGAAATCCCTCGGATACGATGTCCCTTCATTACACGCTGACGCACGAGATCGGTCACTCTCTCGGATTGCTGCACAACAGGCGCAGGACTTCGGTGATGTTCGCGTTCACGCCCGACAAGCAGTACCCGGTCAAGCTCGACAGATACGACATCGTCGACATTCAACGTTTGTACGGCGAGAAATTGGCGAACGATCCCCCGCAGACGCCGGCGCCGCCGCCGCCACCGCCGTCGCCGGATCTGTGCGCCCTTGATCGCGTGAACGCGATATTGATCGTGGAAAATCGAATGTTCATCTCGTACAGGCATTACGTTTGGTCGTTCGATCTGGACGGTAGGACGTACAACGGACCCCTGGCCCTGTCGAATCACATGGGTTTTCTTCACGACAATTACACGCGCGTGACCGCCGCCTATCAATCGCCGTCCGGCGATGTCGTGGTGTTCGCGGATAATTTGGTGTACTTGGTTCAATATCCGGAACTTACTCTGCGGCCAGGTTGGCCGAAAACCTTGCAGGAACTCGGATTTCCCGCAAAGACGAAGATCAACGGAGCGGTGAACACCCACAGAGGACGTTCCTTCGTGCTGTTCAACGGCAACTCGGTGGGCGAGATAAACGAATGTGACCACAAAGTTGCCAGATTTACGCCTCTCGAGGCGACGTTTCCCGGAATACCGATCGGCGTGACGTCGATCTTCCGATACGTCGACGGCAATCTCTACTTCACCACTCGGACGCAGTACTACAGATTCAACGAATTTACGAAGACCGTCACGGCGGCTGGAAAATTCGATCTGCGGATACTGAATATCGTCTGCCCTAAGGACGATTTGTTGAAACAGTTGCGCGATCTTCTCGATCGATTCGTGCGCGTCAGCGATTTAACGTCATCGACGAGCGAATCGAACGACGACGAGGACGGCGTTCGGCTTTCCGAACAAAGGAAGTAGGGGAACCGCGCCGATCCCCGCACCACGCCACACCACACCACACCACAGCGCACATCGCGCGATATAAGCATGAGAACTCTTTGTACTTATATAGCGATGTGCGCCGCCCAAAGCGTCAGTGCCGCATCGTCAGCCGAATACGACGCGTTGGAAGGAATAGAAGAACGAACGATACACCGCAGCGCGAAATGTTCTCGACGCTGACCGATCGACCCGCGCCGAGGGATCTCTCTCCTCGCGAGACGGAATCGGAGGCGAACGAAAACGGCAAGAGACGCCGCGTCGAGTCGACGGACGATCGTCGCGATCACGATTATCATCGTCGGACGTCGCGTTCCAAGCTCTCAGCACCCAACGACGTTATTCGCGATTTGATCGTCATGGCTCCGGTGCGCGTCCTGGCGACGCGTTATCCGCTGACGACGACTGGCTACAAACACTTAACCATCGGTATCACGATCAAGTCGCCGTGGTACGGTACGCCCTCGCCTTCGTACGTGGAGATCGCCCTGGGAGACAAGCAAGGCAAGGAGATCTGCATGACGGTCGACATGTGGAAAGGACTGGTCGAGCGCAAACACGACGTATTGGAGAGTCTGCAATCCAGCCTCGTCGAGCCCGGAACCCGCTCTCCCGCGCCGATATCGATCGGAGACCTGACGCTGCGATTCGGATCGATAAACAACCTGCCGATCCTGCGTATGGAGCTGCCCAACGCGACTCGTCTGGCGATGTCGCTCACCACCGTGTACCTGCTGTACGATTTCCAGTTTTGCGTCGATCGCGTCGTATCGGGGCTGAGCTCCGCAACCAAGGAGGTCGACGCGAAGTATTCCCGCTATCGGGAGATAGCCCGCGACGCGTGCAAGAACTATTGCAAGACGGGAACCGCGGTCAAGAACGCGATACGGAACAGCGAAGACTTCGATCCGAACAACATCATCGATTGCGAAATTGCCGCGCTCTGTTTCAGACCCTGATGTCACGATTGTGCGAACGGGCTGAGGAATAGAGTCGTTTCGATTTATTGTATACGTATTCTTATATATAGAAAAAAATAAAAAATGTAAACCATATGTATTCTTTTGTTGTTTGTCGCAATAAAAAAAGACCGCTCGCACGCGGAAATCTCAGATCTGTGTGTTCTCTCTCTCCTTCTCTTCCCCTCCTTCCAGAACCGAATCCATGCGTATCTCGATGCGATCCGCTTACTCCACGATCACCGCGATTGCGTCATCCGCGATGCGCGAAGAGACAGGTCGAAACGACCCTCGAACCGAAAACAACGAGGAACAAAGATGGGTAATCGGGTTCCCGCGAACAGAACGACCTTGAACGCGTTCGAACGCGATGCGTCGAATAACGAACGACCTTGAACACGCTCGAACGAGTTCAAACGCGTTCGCTCCTCTTTCGAAAAAAAAATAAAACGTTTGATTTCCCTGCGCGGTCGATAACGCGATCGACGCTCCCCCTCGCGGGAGGACGACTCGCGATTTTCGCCGTCGGGGGGGACCGCGCCCGGCCCGCGAGGACGAAGAGGCGCGCGCGCGGACAGTCCGCGCCCCGCCGCGGTCCACGACGCTGCCGTCGGTAACGCGGCGCCTCTTCCTCCCCCCTCCCGACCCCCTCAAGAGTACCTGAGTCCAGAAGTCAACTTCCCCCCACTCCTGATCCCCCCCACCAACTGCCCGTCCCGGACCCCCCTCGCCCATCTCTTATGGCGTTCCCCCCGCGGGGAACGCGCCCCCCCCGACCCCCGGTTTTGTACCTGAGGTTCGTAGTATATATTATCTCGATGTTTACGCTCAACGGAAATTACAAGTGGGTCGACGCCTTGCCGCGACTCGTGTCGGATTACAACGCGCGCAAGCATCGAACGATCGGCATGCGACCCGTCGACGTTACCCCCGCGATCGCCGAAAGACTCTTGGCTACCGTATACAGCGCGATAAAAATCGCGGGTCCGGCAAAATTCAAAGCGGGCGACTCGGTGCGCGTTAGCAAGTACAAAACAATTTTCGAGAAGGGTTACACGCCGAATTGGACCACCGAGGTGTTTAAGATCGCTAAAGTACAGCGTACCAATCCCGTAACCTATCTACTCGAGGACTATCGTGGAAAATCCGTCGCTGGGGCGTTCTACGAGCACGAGTTGCATCGCGCGACTTATCCGGACGTGTATCTCGTGGAGAAAGTACTGCGCAGGAGGGGCGACGAGGTTTATGTTAAATGGCTGGGATTCGATGGATCGCACAATTCATGGATATCCAAGGACAATGTTATTTAATTTGTGCAAACTGTATTTTTATTCATAACATAAAAATATGCGATATGTAATACATGTAAAGTGTTTTTAAATATGAAATACATATAAAGTACGTAAAAAATATGAAATACATGTGCAATATCTTTATTAATATCCTTTCCAATACTGTAATATAATATACGCAACGATACGTTACGTTATACTACATTCATACATTCATGCGTTATGCGACATACATACATTATACTACTTACTACTTTACATACTACATTATATATATATTACGTTACATACATATACGACATACATATACGACATACATACGTTATACTATTACACATTCATACATACGTTTCAAAGATATTCGGTAATGTCCCCACGGTAACGTATCGGTCGAATCGGGTATAATGTATCGCTTATCGTCGTACGGACTCAGAGCGATTTTTGTTTCGGACACGGTGTACACCTGGTGTCGGTCGGACCTTATGCAAGCCTGCTGCCGCGTCATTTCGATCTCATCGTTCAAACACCTCGTGTAATCCTCGAACGTTATAGTACGCGCTATGACATTGCTCTTCACACCTTTTGCTTTTTTAAAGTCTTTTTTGCCATCCACTCGCAAGGCGTACATTTTCGCCCTGAGTCCGATGAATTCGGTCATGATCGCGCCGTTATTCTCGTCCTTCATCAAGCCCGGCACCTTCTTGTTCGCGAGCTTTATACCGTACGCGTTGTCGATCGCGTAATCGCTCGTGTCGAATCTAGCGATATCGCGTTTCACGTTCTCATACACATCCTCGCACACTACGTGATATATCAGACTGTCCGTATCGGTGTACATAATTCTACACATGTCGCCGTACAGGGGAGACATGTACTCGTGATGAAATTCGTACAAACAGACTTTCGATACGTCGAGAATGCACATGCCAACGTAAATAGGTTTGTCAAATTTAACTTCGAGTTTTCGCAGTTCAACGGCTATCAGATTTTCCGAAAAAAAAACGTTCCTGCTGTGAAAATTCGGTTTCGAGATCAGTGCCTCCGCGCCGTATCTACCGTTCCACTTTGTTAATAATTTTACGTCAACGTAATTGCGTACATTTTCCATTGTTTTCCCGAAAACCGCGTTGTTCATCAATTTATATACATTTTTCTCGAAATCGTTTTTGGCCAGTGTTCTAAATTTGTATTGAGTTCGATGTAAGCGCGGAGCCACGCAGATTGAGCGAATTGCAATACGCGATGTATCTTTGTGACGCGAAGGCCGTGGTGCGTGCACTGCTGTAGGTTGCGGTAGTGTATGACGTAACGCTTCTTATCGTACAGCGTGGCGAGAAGTTTGTCCTGTCGTTTGCCGGGCGGTTTATCGCGCGTTGGACAGAACGGTAGGTCGACATGCGCGTCGTGTTTATTCTGCGGATACTCTAGATCGACTTCGAGAATGTAACCCGTGGGCGAATCCAAAGCGATCGCGCTAAACTCGAAATTCGAGACGTCATCGACCCATCGAAAATACCTATGTGAACCTGGAGCCCGACTTTACAAAAATTAAAAATTAATAGCACAGTTCGTTTGTACTTTGTTTGTACCCGTTTGTACCATTTACATATGTACCATTTGTTATTTTGTTTGTACCTCAAAGGATAAAGAAATACCAGCAGGTTAAAAAATGGCCAGAACCCCACATTGAGATATTTTAATTTCATTAACGGCATTCGACAGAGAATCGTTTGTACCCGTTTGTACCTCCGTTAAAATTGTTTGTACCTCAAAGGAACCGGAAGTACAGGCTTTTCAAAAAACGTCCAAGAGGTAACTTCGTTAATTTTTGAGATATCGATAAACGGCCAGCGGCATTCGAAGGAGAATTGTTTGTACCCGTTTGTACCTCCGTTAAAATCGTTTGTACCTCAAGGAAACCGGAAGTACAGGCTTTTCAAAAAACGTCCAAGAGGTAACTTCGTTAATTTTTGAGATATCGATAAACGGCTAGCGGCATTCGAAGGAGAATCGTTTGTACCCGTTTGTACCTCCGTTAAAATCGTTTGTACCTCAAAGGAACCGGAAGTACAGGCTTTTCAAAAAACGTCCAAGAGGTAACTTCGTTAATTTTTGAGATATCGATAAACGGCCAGCGGCATTTGAAGGAGAATCGTTTGTACCCGTTTGTACCACTTTTCATTTCGTTTGTACCTCAAAGGGTTCGGAGATATAAAGTGGTTAAAAATGACCAGAACTCAACTTTAAGATACTTTAATTTCATTAATGTCATTCGATAGAGAATCGTTTGTACCCGTTTGTACTACTTTTCATTAGATATTTTAATTTCATTAATGTCATTCGATAGAGAATCGTTTGTACCCGTTTGTACCGCTTTTCATTTCGTTGTACCTCAAAGGGTTCGGAAGTACAATTATTTTAAATTATTAGACTAACGCTAAAACAGTAAGTCCGCTATTTTTTAAGATATCGAAACCGTTTTTCTAATTTTTTTATTA
This sequence comes from Temnothorax rugatulus, assembly GCA_035220575.1. NCBI lineage: Eukaryota > Metazoa > Arthropoda > Insecta > Hymenoptera > Formicidae > Temnothorax > Temnothorax rugatulus. The sequence goes on along the minus strand of JASTWL010000822.1, from coordinate 35,282 downwards.
TGTTAACGTATTAATTAAAGAAAAAGATTGTTGGATCATAAATAGAAAACCTTCAGGTATGTCTAGTTAAATTTTTGAGATGAAATTTTGAATAGTTAACAAATGGTGATTGTTTTTTTCTACGTGGGGGTCCAATGGATCTCGTGTGACCATTATGAAATTATTCGGAGGTGTGACTGCATCGAGTAAATCTATTGCATAATTGTTATATTCCTGCGCTTAGTGTAATCCGGAACTAACGACGAGGACGTGACAGGATTCTAGTTCCATTTTGTTTTTTTTTTTGCTTTTTTACTTTTTTTTTTTTTTTTGTTTTTATAAATATATATATATATTTTTTTTATTTTATATTTTATGTTTGTTATTAATAAGCTATTTAATTATATAAAAGAATAAAATATTAAGAATTATAAAATAATAATAATATATTATTATATTATTGAATATGCCAATATCTATGCCAGGGACCTTTTCCTTTTTACTTTAATATTTCAGAATGTTTGTTTCATGTCCCCTCATGTCTCTTTATTGCTTACGTTTCTTTTACATACATTAGCATTGCCAATTTTCTCTTTTGTAGCAATGCTCTCGCTGTTATTAGGATTGGTTTTTTATTGGCACATAAATCGTTATGAACCTCTCATCGCCCGGTTATTCGACGGATGTACGCCACGTAATGTCCGATATATTTTGGATCTGAATTCCCAATATATTCTATGGCAGAAACTAATCTATAATTTAATTCGCCAACTATTAACTTTGAGGGAATTTGTGAAATAGTAAATACTCCAGGCCAGTTTTTGTAACCCATGTTTGCAGCAAGTTCTAACCATTGCAAGCATTCGATGTCGATGAAGAGATGATTTCCACTAGAAACTTTGAAAGTACATTGTTCGACCCACATCGAATGCAATTCTTATAGAATTCATCACATATTTATCATTAATAGAACTTTCAAGAGCCTGCATACCTTTTTCATAGAAAGGCTTTGTATTTATATCAATAACCGGGCGATTATCGATAATATCGCCACAATTACAACATTGCTGTGTGATTTGATACGAAGGTTCATTGGTTAATAAGTTTAAAGAAACCAAGTTACTAATGTTGGAATGGCAATTAATTTCATTATTTTGCACCTTGAATATATTGCTCAGTAGCGTCGATCGTTTCTTATATGTTTGGGCAACTGCTCCATAAGTTGAAAATGTTTTTATGAAATCATAAAACTCATTCTTCGAAACCGTAATATAATTATGATAACTGGCCCAATCTCGGTAACCTGCTAACACGGACTGCGCAAGTGAATCAAACGGGCACGTGTTGTAAAATGTCACATCTTTTCCTGCTACGCGAACTCGCCCCAATAGTTGTCCGTTTTTAATAACGGTAAATTAGCGTTTCTACTAGGCTTCTGAAGAATGTTTTCAATGTCCGGACACGGAGTTAAATATTTGCCCCGTTTTGATGTTTTTACATTTAATTTTTCTTTGAGAAGATTAGCATCAGGCTTATCGAGGACGCTATCAACCATTGGACATGGAATTTCATACTTTGTTCGTTTTGCCTGATTTTCGATGTTACATGATTCGGTTCTTGGCAAATTTTTTCCACCCCAGTTTTCTTCTTCGTATAAAAATGAATAAGTTCCTTCAAAATGCTTTACATTCATCTCAGCTTTCTCAATAGATGTCTCATTAAATGTCGAAAACTCCGAGGTTTCAGTTTCACGGAATTTTGAAACTGCATTAAGTTCTATGGGTTCTTCATGTGAAACACTGAGTTTTTCAATTTCACCGCAGTTCGAAATTTCTTCCATTTCTAATTTAGTGTCGATTTTTGAAATCATGTCAAGTTTTGATACCGCATTTTTTGATTTTGAGATTTCTGAGGTAGACATATCCAATTTCGAAATTTCATTCAATGTAATAATTATTTGAGATTATCAGTGGAATCGCAAGCAGCGTTCAAAAGTTTTTCGGTGCCGGAAATTGATCGTATGTGTTTTATTATAAACTTGTCAACTCGAAGGTTCCGATCACCTTTTAAAATCAGATTTTTTAATTCACGAAAATATTCTTCGCTTTGCGAAAAAGTTGCAATAGTCCCATTTGGTGCCAATACGCATGTCCAAAGAGTAAAATGTTTACTTATTCTTAGAAGACTATTCGCGAAATTCGGACACCAATATGGATTTGGTCGGTCACCTATTTGTGCTCTCTGTTTACAATCATTTTCAAGTTCTTGTAAAAAAATACTCAATTTTCCGGTTACGTCGAACTCGAAAGTTTCAAGATCCACTGCAAAATTATCTTCGGAATTATCATTTTCATAATTTATTTCTTTTTCTATTACAGCATCAATTTCTTTTTCGTTTACTGATTTAATGTTCTGGATCAGTCGTTTTTGGGCACTAAAGCAGTTGTCATTTGAACTTACGTCCTCGGGTCTCAGAAAAAGCTACTATCAGAGTGTCGCGTAACAAGCTTTCGAAGCTTTTAAATGTTGTGCATTTTGCGAGAAGTTCAATGCATCGAAGAAAAAATTCTTTTACACGTATATGAGTATTACGAAAGCATTTCCAGCGAGTGACAAGCTTGATGAGATGAGCAATATCGACTCTTATGTAACAACGTGGTTTTGTAATGGAACAATTTCCTTCAGCAAGCGCAAAACATCTATTGACATATGTATTAAGATCAGTTGTTCCGAACGCCAAGCAAACAGCATTTAAAATGCCAAGGCATAATCGGTAACAATTTCCGTAGGACACGGTACGCCAGAACGTAACCCATGAAGAATAGAGATAAGGAGGTCCAACTCCATGTTTTGAGATAAGCCCAAAACCCGGTTACTGTACTAGTTCGAAAAACATACACCGGCAGCGCTACGATCGACAAACTGGCATCTGGCAGTCGGGAAGAGTGGGGAAGAGACAGGAGGTGACAGGAGGATAGGATATGGGATCCGCAGGAGAAATTGCTCCGCGCACCTATGGACTCAAGTTTGAGAAATTGCTCCGCGCACCTATGGACTCAAGTTTCTGACACTTGGCTGTATTGACCTGTGACAAGAGGCAGGAGCCAATAATTAGAAGAGGGCTCCCAATATCGCGGACTTACACAGGTATGTACACGTTACAGACACAGATTTTTGTACTTTATTAATTGATTTAAACAATCAAGGCTTGTATACATTCAAGTACAATGTGGTTTCCAGAAACATTCAAGTGTAAAAAACTCAGATATTGGAATGTGGGTTAGAAAAAAATAATGTAGGAATCGAGGAAAATAAGTGAGGTTAGTATACGTCCCGAGATTCTTAAAACACCATTGCGTGATTACATAAATTATTCTGCGAAATTAAACCTTTTGTTTATTTTCTAATTTGCAGGAACCCAATAATCGATTATTGGATTACTGAAGTTAAAGCAAAAATAAAATCTTAAAGAATGTTTTTGAAGATAATAAATAAAACTTAAATAAGAATATGAAAATAGTATGTATACAAGAAAGAGAGGGAAAGAATAAGTACTATTCTCTTTTATCCACGAATTGTACATAGATAGTAATTGATAACATAATTAAGAAATTGTATAGATAATATTTACTATGGAAAATTACTCAATGAAGTATAATGATCTACCTCCAATAACATTTGAATATTTGAAAAACAATATACAATTAGTAAAAAAAACCAGATAATTGGGCTACAGTCGAGTATGAGAAATGTATAATATTTGTTGAAATATTGAACAATCTAGAAGAAAGAATGAAACTTGTTATAAAACATAATTTAGAAGTTGACATATTGCGTAATAATAAACTGTTATCTTGGATGACATGTGAAAAAATTAAATCAATAGATCAATTATCCGGAGTGATAAAAACATTAGATCGTTTATGATTTTAATGAGTCAATTTTGAGTTACATTTTTTGTTATTTGGTACGACATATTTCATATAAATTTATATCTTACCGGAAAATAAATACAGTAAATGTAATGAGTAGTATGAAAATTTGAAACTTTATTTAATCGTACAACATAACTATAATGTATGTATATCTATACTGTAATATCGTAACAACTTTTAAATTAAGCGCGGTCCCTCCCCCTAACGGGCGTATCGGTTAGGCAGAGGGCGGTAGAAAACTTCCGCCGGGTCAGTCGATGTAATAACGTACGAGAGGTAACATTCCATTGTAACTTGAGGAGAATACATATTTTATTATCCAACAATCCTTGCTTATGGTTCATTAGTCCACATTATCACAAATTGGCGACGAGACTAAATTGGTAAACGTGCTCGATTTTTATTGTATAAGGTTAAGTGGACATAATTATCCAAAATACTTGCACACGAAAAGACGATTAAGGTTATTCTCGATACTCTCTCACGTACGCCATGGCTCAGCAGTCCCCTGTAGTCGTTTTTGGAAATGTGGGTCGTCTGGAAATTTATGAAGAAGGTGACGATTGGAAGCTATATCGGCAACGCCTAGGGCAATACTTTGTAGCCAATGATATCCAGGGCAACAGACGTGTGGCTGTTTTACTTACATCGGTCTCCAAATCGGTTTACCGCACATTGAGCGATTTATGCGATCCGGAATTACCAGAATCAAAAACATTTGATGAATTATGCAACTTGCTTGACACACAGTTTTCTCCCAGAATTTCGGTTTGGCGAAAACGCATTGAGTTTTATAAACTACAGCAAATTCAGGAGGAATCTATTGCTAAATATTATGCACGCCTCAAAAGTTTAGCTGCTCTTTGTAATTTTGGTAGCAATCTAAACAGCGTTCTGCGTGATCGTTTTGTTAGTGGCTTGTTGCCAGGAAAAATTTTAGACAGGTTATGTGAGGAAGCTGAGACAAAGACAATTCAAGAATTAATGGAGTTAGCTTTAAAGAAAGAAACAGCTCTCAGTGAAACCTCCACGTCTATTCATAAAATTCAAGCCAAGCCGAAGACACAAAATAAATACAAGAAGAAATTAGCGACGGCATCCACTAAAACTGGATCGAAAGAATCTTTATATAACACGTGCGTGGAAAGTGGCCCGTTCCGCGCGCGCCATCTGTGCGACAAATGGCCAATTCCATACACTCGTCGAAACAGTGCAGTAATGTTACATTACCGCACTGTTTCTACGAAACAGTGCGGTAATGTAAACATTACCGCACTGTTTCGACTCGTGTGCGGAATTGGCCATTCGTCGCACAGATGATGCGCGCGCGCAATGGGCCACTTTCCACGCACTTTGTAATATAAAATAGGGTGTGTAACACGTGCGGGTTGAGAATTGGACACTCGTGCGGGTGATCGCACTCGCCTTCGGCTCGTGCGTCCACTCCGCACTCGTGTCCAATTCTCAACTTCCCGCACTTGTTACACAAATAACTATTTTCTCCAACAGGTCAACCTAAATGTTTTGCATGTGGTAATACTAATCACGATTTTTCTAATTGCAGGTATAAAAAGTACAAATGTAAAAGATGTAACGAAATGGGTCATATTGCGAAAGTATGCAAAAAATCTGAGGCTCGCACGAACTATTTGCATCATTCGGAAAAATCGGAAGCTTCAGAAGAGGAAGTTGAAATGTTCAATTTAAATGGCAACAGATCTATGTGGAACCGTTAAGAGTCAACGTTAAAATTAACAACATCCCAGTGGTGATGGAGGTAGATTCTGGAGCCGGCATGTCGATAGTACCATATAGTCTCTATCAGGAAGTATTTAAGAATATTCCGCTACAATCTTCGATTGTCAAATTAAAAATGTATGACGGTAGCACTATCATTCCAATGGGCGAAATTATTGTTAATGTTAGTCTAGGTAAGCGTTCCGTATCCGCCAGATTATTAGTTGTAAAAAGCAAATGTAAGCCGTTATTGGGCCGTGATTTAATGTTAGAATTCAAAATGTTCAAAAATTTCCAAGTAAAATTATTAGCTATTGATTTTAAAAACGATGGAAATATTAAGGATGAATTGAGTTTGCAATCGTTATTGACAGAGTTTGCGAGCGTTTTTGAACCTCAAATTGGTACATACAAGTATGAAACAATTCAATTAAAGCTTAAAGAGAATGTATCTCCAGTTTTTTGTAAACCAAGGCCTATTCCCTTTGCATTTCGCGAATTAGTTGATGCAGAGCTTACTAAATTGGAAGAGCAGGGAATTATCACTAAAGTAGAAAGTTCGCGTTGGGGCACGCCACTAGTGCCTGTATTAAGAGCCAACAAAACGTTACGACTTTGTGCTAATTATAGTTTAACCGTCAACCCGCATCTGGAAGACATCGATTATCCATTCCCCAAAATTGAGGAAATGTTCACGGCTGTTCGTAGAGGACAAAAATTTACAAAATTAGACCTTAAAAATGCCTTCAACCAACTGCCGTTGGATCAAAATACACGGGAATTATTGGCTTGGAGCACTCATAGAGGCATATATCTTGTGAATCGTCTACCGTTTGGCACAAAAACTGCGAGTGCCATATTTCAAATGATAATGGAAAAGGTGCTATGTGGTCTTGAAGGTGTTGGAGTATGTATTGATGACATTCGTGTCACAGGAAAAAACAGAAGAGGAACATTTGTCCAATCTGAGAGCAGTTCTAACCCGACTCAAGGAGGCAGGATTCACACTAAACTTGGACAAATGCGAATTCTTTAAAAATGATATACATTTTCTGGGTCATGTCATCAACGCAGAAGGGTTACATATGGATCCCAAGAAAGTTTAAGCCATAGCAGAAGCACCACGATCAAACGACGTCACACAGGTTCGTGCTTTTGTTGGCATGGTAAATTATTATGGACGATTTATTCATAATTTATCCGAAATATTGGAGCCCTTGTATCAACTGTTGAAGAAAAACGTTACTTTCAAATGGAACCGCAACTGCGAAGAGAGCTTCAAAAAGGCCAAGTCAATATTGATGTCTGATATTGTATTAACCCATTACAATCCGGATCTCCCAATAAAAGTAGCATGTGATGCCTCACAGCATGGAATTGGTGCAGTTTTACTACATGTTACCCGAATGGAACGGAAAGACCGATAGCTTTTGCTTCAAGAGTATTATCTAAAGCCGAAAAAGGATATTCTGTGATTCACAAAGAAGCGTTAGCCATCTACTGGGGCGTAAAGAAATTTAGTCAATACCTCATAGGAAGACATTTCATTCTTGCTTCGGATCACAAGCCATTATTAGCCCTATTTGGTGAGAAGAAAGGCATTCCTGTTATGGCAGCAGGCCGTCTGCAGCGATGGGCCATATTTTTATCCGATTTTGATTATGAGCTACGATACGTAAAAGGCAGTAACAACGGAGGAGCCGATGGTTTGTCGCGTTTGCCCATGTCTTCAGAAATAGAAGAGGAGTCAGACATCGAGTATCTACATTTCTTGGAAGGCAGGCTCCCCCTGGATTGTCTACAAATTCGTGATGCAACTCGAACTGATCCCCTATTAAGTCGCGTAATGACTTATGTCGACGACACTTGGCCGTCACGGATTGAAGAAGACCTTAAGCCATTTCACACTCGTAGAAATGAGCTTAACACAGATCAAGGCATCTTAATGTGGGGGTATAGAGTTGTACTACCGGAGAAAATGAAGTCGGCAATGTTAAAGCAGCTTCACGAAAATCACTTTGGAATGACGAAGATCAAACAACTAGCAAGATCTTATTTTTGGTACCCGAACATGGATCAAGATCTTGAGCGTTTAGTCAAGAGTTGCGAGATATGTATGTCATTCAGAGCTGAGCCTGAGAAGGCCTCTCTATTAAAGTGGCAGCAAACAGAAAAGCCGTTTGAGAGAATTCATCTCGATTTTGCTGGGCCATTCAAAGGACACATGTTCTTAGTTGATTCTTTCACCAAGTGGCCGGAAGTTTTCATTATGAAAAACACAGATACTTCCTCCACAATTGAAGCGCTCAGAGAAATGTTCGCTCGCTTTGGACTGCCATCCCAAATTGTCACTGATAACGGTGCGCAGTTCGCCGCGAAAGAGTTTTCAGCATTCTGCACAAAAAAATAAGATCAAGCACAGCACTTCGCCAGCATTTCACCCGTCAACAAATGGTGCTGCTGAAAACTTTGTCAGAACGCAGCCAAGGCAATGAAGGATCCCAAGAATCGACTAACATCCTTGAGAACTCTTCTCAACAGATTCTTATTCGCCTATAGAACAACGCCTCATTGTGTGACAGGAGAAACGCCAGGCAAACTAATGTTCAACCGCAATGTCAGAACCTTAATGGACCTGATAAAGCCATCTTTTAAAAAGAAGCAACTTGAACGTCAGCAAGAACAGCATAGAGGAACACGCGACATTGTATTCAAGGAAGGCGATCCTGTGATGGCACGTGATTATCGAGTCATCAACAAGAAGAACTGGGCTCCCGCGGTGGTCACAGAAGTACTAGGCTCTCGCACATATCTGGTCAAATTGAAAACCGGTGAGGTATGGAAAAGGCACTTGGATCAGTTAATATCCGCTACTCCCAATGATGATTGCACTCACAATTCGCGTAACGATTTAGATATAAGCAACAATATTGATAAACGAATTCCTACTGTAATTAGTTATAAGGACGATAATCTGCCGCAGCCTGCCTCTCCTGCCAGAGCAAATAATGTTGAAAAACCTAAGCAGAACTTTGACAACCTGCCGCCTGGTAGTTCTAATGAACATGTTAGTGAGGTGCCAACGGTAACTTCCGGAAATATCAGGAGTAGCAGGGTGCGCAAGAAACCTGACCGTTATTGCCCTGAGTAGTTTAAGCTTACTTTGTATTTCAAAAACTTAGGATGAGGGTATTGTAATATCGCAACAACTTTTAAATTAAGCGCGGTCCCTCCCCCTAACGGGCGTATCGGTTAGGCAGAGGGCGGTAGAAAACTTCCGCCGGGTCAGTCGATGTAATAACGTACGAGAGGTAACATTCCATTGTAACTTGAGGAGAATACATATATTATTATCCAACAATCCTTGTTTATGGTTCATTAGTCCACATTATCACATATACTATATTATGTTTGTTAACATATTCTTGCAAGTATTGCAATTTAAAAGTATGAAGTAATAAAAAAAATGTAATCTTATAATTTCTAATAAATCATTGTATTTGTATATATAGCCGCAAGGAGATATATGTAACACTAAAGTATATTATATATTATATAATCTTCAATAAGATATCACACATAATCTGTAATCTTATAATCTTGTAATCTCTAATAAAATATCTTTCAAAAAACTTTCAACATAGTATTCTATATAATTATTTGTATCATAAAACATACTACAACTTAGCATCTTTGCGTGCTCGGCGCGTCTTTTGTCTTTTTGTACAGTTGTTGACATTGTACCGTTTTGCTAAAAAATCGACACGAATTATCACATAAAAACTCATCACAGATGTAGTTAATTCTTTTGGTGCATTGGACATCCTACTAGAGGTAACTCAGACTGCAATTCTTGAAGCGCGTAGCTCATGTAAAATACAGCATCAGAATTGATGGATTCTACTTTAACAATGTCTAATATCATTTTTTCCATCAGCTGTACCAATTTTATCAAGTCGTCAGATGGATGAATCAGATATCCTCGAGATAGCAATGCAATCATCCGATGGTCCTTACAATTTGGTGATGCTCGCAAACTTTGAATGCAGTCATCACATTTAGTCCACTTTCCGGCTTTTCGAACTACATATCCAGCCATGTATTCGATAATAGAAAAAGAAGAATCTTGTGTTGCCATTTCTTCGTTTGCAATTTATCTGATCCATATTATCGTTGTTAGGTTTGCCGTGTTCGATGATACTGTCCATGATCTTTATCCATTCTAATCGTCCAGCCTGACTTGCAGGTATGTTTGAAAAATTTAACAGGGAATGAAGCATTTCACCTCCAGAAACATTGCTACCCTTACATGGTTTTATCAAAGAATACATGCTCATGAGACGAAACATCTGGCCAAACAATGTTGAATCAGGATGGTCGTTTGACCCGCATACTCCTCTCGCCAAACCGAAGAAGCGTTCCAAGGCATCTTGATTCAACCTTGCAGTCATTAAGTATTTATAGTTGCACTCGTAAGTCAAACATCTAAGTATTTCTAGAGTAGCTCTCAGTGTAATCTTCAAGCCATAGCACGTGCTTTCCGTTATAAAATAAAAACCATTTTTCTTTGCAGTTAGTTCCCATTCGTGTAAATATTCGATAAACTCAGTGATCACCTAAAATAATAATGTTATATGGTCGTTAATAACCTGGGTAGTTGATGTAACTTCACAAAAGTACAGATAAAAGTTAGAAAAATGTAAAAAAATAAAAATTCTTACGGTTTCTTCATCACTACCAGGTCTCAAAGCTTTATTGGGAGTTCGAGACATCATGACTTCTATCAGCCTGTTTATTCGTTTGATAAATTGAATTGTTGGTTGACAATCCGCAAGCTCAGGATGGTATTCCTGATATATAAACATAGAAGCAGCGACTCGATCTTCGAATAACTAAAAATAAAATGCATATATAGAAATCAGAATATAATAATTTTTTTCTTTTACTTCTTTGCAAACTATTTTTTTACTTGAAACGCCATCGGTACATTCATTTTCTGATAATATTTTGGGTCTAAGTGGTCAGGTTTCAATTTATGAGCAATTTTCAAACCATAAGGGTGATTTTCAGACTCTATTACTGCTTTCCAATGTTTCTTTTTTATCACTCCATCAGGTGTCTTCGAAGCATAAAATATTATTATAAAATGGATGCATGTATTCAAAGCGTATCAAAATAAAATATGTTATCCACATTAAACTATAATCATACTAGAATGAGCACAGTTTGGATCACTCGAGAATAAAGAAGTACTTATTTCACTATGGTTATAGTTCAATGATTACCCATATCTCCAGTTGTGATGTAATAAAATTACGGAAGTTTTTTATCAGATGGGGGAAATCTGACAAAAACCACAACTTTCTGCCAGGATCGCAAGGATGTTGACAAGAAATATTACTTTCAGTAATTCCAAATTTCTTCCACATACTTCGATTCCACGTTGCACCATCTGTGGTAACACCATCACAAAGAAATCCACTCTTTTCAAGGAGTATGATGCATTCGAGAACGAGGCATTGCAATATACTACTGTTGGCACAACCCTTGCTGAGAAAGCATGCAACCGCCTGTACCCACGAGCCGCGAAACGGTTGATACATGAACACAAGAGCATGATCACCTAGTTCATGTTCTTGAGATTCAGGTGTATAATCGCCTAGGTTTACAAATCCATGAAACAGACAGGAATCTCTATCAAACTTTAAGGCTTCAGACAGTTTCATTTCATCAGCAAGGAGAATACCTGCACAGAGAACAATATAAATAATATTTTCTTTCTCAAATTAAATGTCCCACCTTGCAGTAATAATATACATACCTCTTTTTTCAGCCGGTTCCATCTGCTCAGCTTTTTTACGCAACATATCAAACATGGTGCTACTAAACCCATATGTACTGCCCATGCATTTCACATACTTATTCACAGTGTTAATATGAGGTAAAGCAAGAATCTCATGTGATCTCAGATGCTCGTAGAGCTTTCTGTTTTTAATCCTCATGAGTAAGCATTCATATATCCATTGTTGAGTGTATCGTCGTCCTTTACTCTTTACTTTCGCTGAAGAGAAGCATGCTCTGACCGTTTCTTGTTACGCCTGAGGCAAATGCGAAATTTCTTTCTCTACCACGGCTTTATTTGTCTTTGCGCAATTCTTTTTCAATCGGGCAACCTCGGCTTTTAGTTCCACCAGCTAAAGTTAAAAAATAAAATAAAATAAAATAATGTTTACTGTTCTAATAATTTTTAATAATTCCAACCATTTCTTTTAATACTGTAAATAATACTTTGGTTTTTTTTCATTCTCTTATTCTTCGCCTTTTCATATTTTACTGTTTTTCTACTTTTTTGGCGTTTGACTTGTGCCTTGACTGATTGGCTCAACTGTTTTTTCTGCTGGCGAAAACTCTTGGCAATCAACTTTTTACATGGAACACATCGAACATGGTTATACTTAAAGTGTATTTGATTAGGTAGTATATATCCTTTGCACAAACCGGAATGCCTACAAACAGTTTACATATATCTACATAGTTGTGATGCATATAAAAATGTTAAGTTGAAAGAAAAAATACCTTTCTGCTATTCCACTGCCATCGCATAGCAGGGTGTTTCTACATAAATAGCGTTTTTTCAGATTGCAAATCTTTCAATTTCAAACATACCTAAAAAAAATTTTTTTTTCCTGTTTTTGAGTGAATATAGAAGCAGAAACATACCCTGAAAGCCAGCGTACTACAACATCAAAAACCTGAAAGTAATGGCTTATTCATCAGTGATCTCCCTGCTTAAAAAGTCAGATAGACAACGAATAAAAATTATAAAGATTATCGAAAAATTGTATGATAATCTATATGGCCTATGTGAAGGGCGTTTTCATAACGAAAGAATATTTATAATAACAAATGTAATCTTATAATAAATTTTCCTAATGTGAATAAAACGACAGAGAATCAATAGTTTTATATAATAACTTCCAACACTTATGATTTTAAATGTTTCATAGTGCTATCGGGAGCTATCCTTATCTATCTGGAAGAAACGACATTTTGTTTTATAAGACATTAACAACAGATTATTTATAATGTTCTATCGTAGTTCTGTTTAACATTAATACTTATGACATTAAATCAGAAATTCACGACAGAGTTTATCATTTCTTGTGTGACTTACATAATTCTCATTTTATGTGTCCAGATATGAATCACACACTTGTATAATAATCGGATAGTTTGCAGTATTATGTATAGATAAGCTATCATTTTTCATGTGAAAAATACAAAGATTAATTTTAAACGGAATTACCTAAAGATTATTTATAAAATTCTATCATAGTTATGTCAAATATTAAAGTCTATCGTTTCTAATGTGAGATTCATCATGTACATGGCGTACTTTCGGATAGGAATCCCGCTTCTCTTAATTAATCGGCTCATATGAAAAAGAACGTATTGAAGTGCTTTCGTTTTCTAGCTGAAAAATATGAAGTTTAGAATATTTTTACAGACTTTAGTCGAATCCTGATATTTATGTATTTGAATCAAAATTTCACGATAGAGTCTATCGTTTCTTATGTAACATTCATCGTGCACATGTGGTACTTCCGGATAGGAATCCCGCATCTCTGGATTAATCAGATTATATGAAAAAAGAACGCATTCAGGTGCTTTCGTTTTCTATCCGAAAAATATGAAGTTTAGAATATTTTTGCAGATTTTAGTCAAATCCTGATACTTATGTATTTGAATCAAAGTTTCACAATAGAGTCTATCGTTTCTTATGTGAGATGTACCATACACATCTCGTATTTCCGAATACGACTCCCGCATCTCTTAATTAATCAGATCATATGAAAAAACCGCATTGAGGTGCTTTCGTTTTCTATCCGAAAAATATGAAGTTTAGAATATTTTTGCAGATTTTAGTCGAAGCCTGATACTTATGTATTTGAATCAAAGTTTCACAATAGAGTCTATCGTTTCTTATGTGAGATGTACCATACACATCTCGTATTTCCGAATAAGACTCCCGCATCTCTTAATTAATCAGACCATATGAAAAAACCGCATTGAGGTGCTTTCGTTTTCTATCCGAAAAATATGAAGTTTAGAATATTTTTGCAGATTTTAGTCGAATCCTGATACTTATGTATTTGAATCAAAGTTTCACAATAGAGTCTATCGTTTCTTATGTGAGATGTACCATACACATCTCGTATTTCCGAATAAGACTCCCGCATCTCTTAATTAATCAGACCATATGAAAAAACCGCATTGAGGTGCTTTCGTTTTCTATCCGAAAAATATGAAGTTTAGAATATTTTTGCAGATTTTAGTCGAAGCCTGATACTTATGTATTTGAATCAAAGTTTCACAATAGAGTCTATCGTTTCTTATGTGAGATGTACCATACACATCTCGTATTTCCGAATAAGACTCCCGCATCTCTTAATTAATCAGACCATATGAAAAAACCGCATTGAGGTGCTTTCGTTTTCTATCCGAAAAATATGAAGTTTAGAATATTTTTGCAGATTTTAGTCGAAGCCTGATACTTATGTATTTGAATCAAAGTTTCACAATAGAGTCTATCGTTTCTTATGTGAGATGTACCATACACATCTCGTATTTCCGAATAAGACTCCCGCATCTCTTAATTAATCAGACCATATGAAAAAACCGCATTGAGGTGCTTTCGTTTTCTATCCGAAAAATATGAAGTTTAGAATATTTTTGCAGATTTTAGTCGAAGCCTGATACTTATGTATTTGAATCAAAGTTTCACAATAGAGTCTATCGTTTCTTATGTGAGATGTACCATACACATCTCGTATTTCCGAATAAGACTCCCGCATCTCTTAATTAATCAGATCATATGAAAAAACCGCATTGAGGTGCTTTCGTTTTCTATCCGAAAAATATGAAGTTTAGAATATTTTTGCAGATTTTAGTCGAAGCCTGATACTTATGTATTTGAATCAAAGTTTCACAATAGAGTCTATCGTTTCTTATGTGAGATGTACCATACACATCTCGTATTTCCGAATAAGACTCCCGCATCTCTTAATTAATCAGATCATATGAAAAAACCGCATTGAGGTGCTTTCGTTTTCTATCCGAAAAATATGAAGTTTAGAATATTTTTGCAGATTTTAGTCGAAGCCTGATACTTATGTATTTGAATCAAAGTTTCACAATAGAGTCTATCGTTTCTTATGTGAGATGTACCATACACATCTCGTATTTCCGAATAAGACTCCCGCATCTCTTAATTAATCAGACCATATGAAAAAACCGCATTGAGGTGCTTTCGTTTTCTATCCGAAAAATATGAAGTTTAGAATATTTTTGCAGATTTTAGTCGAAGCCTGATACTTATGTATTTGAATCAAAGTTTCACGATAGAGTCTATCGTTTCTTATGTATTCATGACAACCTCTGTACACATTATATAGGTAAGATTCTTATTAAATTGGATTATTACCGATATCAATATGTCGTATATTTGTTCGAAATGCATACTTCCAATGTGTATAAATCTATGTCAATTTTATAATTATTATTATGTCTAGATATCATATATTAATAGTAAATTACATATCTTATGGTTTTATTAACTTTCATTATACTTGCATACATATAGATACTATATTGTTACTTACACTGATAGTATAGTAATTTGTACTATAATATTGGTGACTGAGTCAGTAATTCTATATTGCTGTTAATGTATTAGTCAAAATTAATCCATAATTTTGCCGTTTTTGGTGTATGGTTTAAAGATGATTAAAACGTACAAGAATGTTTTATTTCTTTTTACTATAATTATAGTAATTTTTTTACTGATTATTATATTTCTAATTATAGTTGTAGAAAAATTAATTGTTAAAATGCGTAGTTTTTTAAAACAGGATCCTTTGCGTCACTAAATAACTTCGAAATCGTAACTTATATAGTTGAACAATGTACGATAGATATGTTTAACCGATGAAATATCAATACATAGGTTTCTATTGATATAAAGAATAAAATGTAAAATCGGTACATGTGTTATAATTTGTTGATACAAATAAACTTTATTAATTTTAATGTTTACAGAGGATATATTTCGGCTTATACCCAGTGAGAAATGAAACGAGTCGATGTCGATCGAAGTTTCATTTCTCACTGGGTATATTACAAACGGAATAATTTATTGAATTTCAAAAACATTTGGAAGGGTACACACCTATATGTTAGCTTTCACATCTATATACATTACATTTAATAGTATCCAAAGGCACAATCATCTTCATGATTTGTTTGTTCTAGGAAATAATTTTAAAATATTTTTCCGTTTTACAGATATTTTAAGAATTACAAATTTAGGATTTACAAATATTTTAGAAAGAAGTTTATTTTAGGTGATTTGGGAAGCACACAGAGATCGTACTTGAGTATTTTTTTGTTAGACACTTTTAATGAATTCGCACACACGTTTGTTCAGGCAGTAATGGAACGGTAACACATTTCGCATAGAAAACGATAGAATTATATTGAAGGCTTAATAGAAAACGGTAGAATAAGCATAACATACTGTCTAATTGATTCGCATACACATTTGATCAGTGAATATCCGTAATGGAACAGAAACCTATTTTGTATAGAGCACGATAGGATTATTCATGTTGATGGTTCGATAGAAAAATATAGAACAAGCATTAGGTAGTGCTGATTGATTCGCATATACGTTCGAGCAACGAGTATCAGTAATGGAAAGAAAAGATATTTCACATAGAGAACGATAGGATTACTTTTGAAGACTAGATAGAAAAAGATAGTGTGGACATAGAGTAGTGTCTGATTCGCATATAAATTCGTGCTGTGAGTAACCGTAATGGAACAAACACCCATTTCGCATAGAGAACGATAGGATGTTAACGGCTCGATAGAAAACGATAGAACAAACATTAGGTAGTGCCTGATTGATTCGTATACACGTTCGAGCAACGAGTATCAGTAATGGAAAGAAAAGATATTTCACATAGAGAACGATAGGATTACTTTTGAAGACTAGATAGAAAAAGATAGTGTGGACATAGAGTAGTGTCTGATTCGCATATAAATTCGTGCTGTGAGTAACCGTAATGGAACAAACACCCATTTCGCATAGAGAACGATAGGATGTTAACAGGCTCGATAGAAAACGATAGAACAAACATTAGGTAGTGCCTGATTGATTCGTATACACGTTTGAGCAACGAGTATCAGTAATGGAAAGAAAAGATATTTCACATAGAGAACGATAGGATTACTTTTGAAGACTAGATAGAAAAAGATAGTGTGGACATAGAGTAGTGTCTGATTCGCATATAAATTCGTGCTGTGAGTAACCGTAATGGAACAAACACCCATTTCGCATAGAGAACGATAGGATGTTAACGGCTCGATAGAAAACGATAGAACAAACATTAGGTAGTGCCTGATTGATTCGTATACACGTTCGAGCAACGAGTATCAGTAATGGAAAGAAAAGATATTTCACATAGAGAACGATAGGATTACTTTTGAAGACTAGATAGAAAAAGATAGTGTGGACATAGAGTAGTGTCTGATTCGCATATAAATTCGTGCTGTGAGTAACCGTAATGGAACAAACACCCATTTCGCATAGAGAACGATAGGATGTTAACAGCTCGATAGAAAACGATAGAACAAACATTAGGTAGTGCCTGATTGATTCGTATACACGTTTGAGCAACGAGTATCAGTAATGGAAAGGAAAGATATTTCACATAGAGAACGATAGGATTACTTTTGAAGACTAGATAGAAAAAGATAGTGTGGACATAGAGTAGTGTCTGATTCGCATATAAATTCGTGCTGTGAGTAACCGTAATGGAACAAACACCCATTTCGCATAGAGAACGATAGGATGTTAACGGCTCGATAGAAAACGATAGAACAAACATTAGGTAGTGCCTGATTGATTCGTATACACGTTCGAGCAGCGAGTATCGGTAATGGAAAGAAAAGATATTTCACATAGAGAACGATAGGATTACTTTTGAAGACTAGATAGAAAAAGATAGTGTGGACATAGAGTAGTGTCTGATTCGCATATAAATTCGTGCTGTGAGTAACCGTAATGGAACAAACACCCATTTCGCATAGAGAACGATAGGATGTTAACGGCTCGATAGAAAACGATAGAACAAACATTAGGTAGTGCCTGATTGATTCGTATACACGTTCGAGCAGCGAGTATCGGTAATGGAAAGAAAAGATATTTCACATAGAGAACGATAGGATTACTTTTGAAGACTAGATAGAAAAACATAGTGTGGACATAGAGTAGTGTCTGATTCGCATATAAATTCGTGCTGTGAGTAACCGTAATGGAACAAACACCCATTTCGCATAGAGAACGATAGGATGTTAACGGCTCTGTTAGAAAAGAAATAAGAGAGAGACAAAGAGAGAGAGAGAGAGAGAGATTGTATATAAACATAAGCGGGCGTAACATGATACATGTATCCCTCCTCGCGCTTGACGCTGAAGTCGTTGCGCGGTGGACCACGATCACGCGAGCAGAGCGATATGGCGCATGCGCGAGCCGAGCAGGCACGAGCTTGCATAGCGACGAGCATTCATTCGTCCTTCGACCGCTAAAGTGTACGCGTCTCTGTACTGAGACGATTCGGTTGCGTCATAGATTATCGTGTTAGTTTCCGTTGCATTCATTTAAATTATACTTCCACTTATCCAGTCCTTGTAATTAATCGCGAGGTTAATATTGACACACGAGGATAGAGGATATCCGCAGTCACGCGGACGATAGACGTCCGATATTTCGAGACACGAGGAAAGAAGGACGAGCGCCGCCTTTATCAAACCGATTATTGAAGGACGACCGTCGTCGTTTCGAGAACGAGTCTTCACTCGTAGGACGAGTTTATTATTTCTGGACCATAGAAATTACCCTGGTGGTAACAAACACGAGACGTAATCCTTTCGAGGATGTGCTAATCATGATACAGAGAGTTCTTCTGATCTCAGGTAACACTTTTATTATTAATACCATTGATTATCACAAGACGCGGCCTGGTATAACAGACATTCCGACAAGTTACGATCCTTGGTTACAGAGAACACGAGAGTTAGAAGACTTCTGACTTTATGTCGAATAAAACAGAGCTCTGTAAAAAGTTCATTGCATTAATTTAGTGGTTGCAACTAATACAACATAAATACCTTTCTCTTTATGCAATTGGCCATTGCTTAAATTCGAGTCATACTAGCGCGCACATTTATATAAAGAATATTACGTTGCTAACATTGTAAAGCATCTCAGCTTACATTAAACTGCGTTTCTTAAATATTAACGTTCGCATACGACAGTGGACTGTCCTTTAGTTTAGACAGATCAAATCGTTACTATCGAGATTTACTGTAGACGAAGCGTCACTGCTAGATAAAGCTCGGCTATTATTTGAAGATGCGTATATTATATGCACAATTGTTATTGTTGCAATATCACTGCGTCAATGATTTCAAAGTCATTATATTACTTATCTCGTTTATTATCATTTTGCGGTTAAATTACCAAGATACTTGTTTCATCCGTCGGAAACCAATTACTATATGTATCGAATGTTATGAAAATGTCACGAATAAGAACATATCGTTTCCTATAACAATGTTTCAGATATTATTGTTCTTTATCTGAAATTTCTTTTTGTCTAAATACGGATATTCACTGAATGAACGTGTATAAGCATCAATCAAATATTACCCTATGCCTATACTATCGTTTTCTATCTAGTTTTCAAAAGTAATCCTATCGTTCTCTATGTGAAATATCTTTTATTTCCATTACGGATACTCGCTGATCGAACGTGTATGCGGATCAATCAGACACTACCCTATGCTTATTCTATCGTTTTCTATCGAGCTTGTTTGAAATGTAGGCTGGATTGTAAGAATGATCGTGTTCTGAGAGAGGAAACGATACATTACTCTTTATTTGAATGGAGAGAGAGATTGTGTTTTGTTTAATGTTATTGACAATGTAGAAATAGTTTTCAAACGTATAAGCACAAATGAGCACAGTAATATATCAAGAATAATCATATCAATATCATATATAAACATACAAAAGTAAAAATATTCATTACTGACTAATCCTTTCATAAAGAGCATTGAACCTCTTATATCTAGATTATTCTTATTCGTAACGTATTATAATTTGAGATAGTTCTCAAATAGCTAAACTCATACAAAAGCTTTGAACATAATCAAATGTGTAATAATATTCCAACGAATATTCTTCAAAATAAAAGGATCGTCAGTATTAATCAGTATGCATAGGTTAAGACACACAAATATCAAATCATATCAATAGGTAATAATAAATGACATAATTATATTTGGAATAATGTGGCTCATTATGGTTGTTATCGAATAATAATTTCCTTAAAGGATAAATGATCTTCTCATAAAGATAGATTCTTATTCAGGTTGTTAATAATTCTCAAAAGAATTAGAACAGATAATAAATTGAATCATCCTATGTGATTTCCAATAATCTATGTAATATTAAATAGAATATATATGTGACGCATTATACCAATAAACAAAACAAGTTATATTAATACGCAGTGTAATATACACCGGAAAAAAAATGATATGATGCACACAACCAGAAAAATTTAGCTGTAAGCAACCTAGCTGCATCACCCTAGTTATCTGTGAGTAACAATTATGTGTATGGTTGATGTGACTTATTTACTTTTATATGTCAACTACATGAATATAGTTGCGCGGAATTTGGTTGCCACAACCAGAACTTGGATGGACTATCTATCCATATAGTTGCGTCAATCGGGATGAGGCAGCGATGTCAGAAAACAAAAAAGCGACTCGCGACTTGCTATGCCGCGCATATTTTATAGCGTAGTTATAGCAACGTGTTTATAGCGCGCATTATCTAGTATCGCCGTTACAAAGACTGGTGAATATAAGTGAAATAAGTACGGTGAAAAGTGTCAAATATAAGTGCAAGAGTGTATACATATCGTGCTGGCTGAGGAGTTCGTCGGGTCAACTTATTTATCATTTTCTATTTCGTCGTTATGGATGAGCGTTGCAAAATTGCGTTGCAACGTATGAAACTGTCGCACCTTATTGGATTATTTGAAGGTATGTATGATTAAAGATCGATTCAGACGTAATCGTGCCGTACCCATCCCCTTTACGCGGAGTGAATTATGCAGATGTGATATTTATTAGATTAATGCAAGATATAGATCAAACTAACAAAATATGTTTTTATTTTCAGTACATTTATGACATTCTCCAAAAAACAGCCTTTGTAAAGGTTATACTTGAGCGGTATAAGCAATCTACTTTGGACAACAATGCACGATGTAAATTAGCTGAACTAATCATACAAATAGAAAGATGATAATAAGGAAAATTGTTATTTTGTATATAGTTTTGTGTTAACTCACCAACAAAAATAAATACCACAATATACCTAATATAAACAAAAAATTTGGTTTGATTACTCCATTTTTAGTAAAATATAAAAGATTCAAAAAATCCAATTAAAGTTATCAGAATTCAGTCTTAAGTTATCAAGATTTTTGGCAAATTAAAACAGAATTTTGATAATTTTAATCAAAATTTCTATTTCCTCTACCTTTAAATGTTTACATATTCCACAACTTCATTATTCACAAGGGAAGTTCGGAAAGTCAAAAATTCCAAAAAATCAGAAACTTTGCAGAATTGTAGTACATATACATATGTATATGTACTACAAATCTGCAAAGTTTCAGATTTTTGGAATTTTCGATTTCCTGAATTTCTATTGTTAGAAACAGTATCAAAACATCTGCTTCTGATAACTAGAAATTTATAGTATCAACAACTATATTTATGGTAGCATTTGCAATGGCTGACCAGCTATAGCAACTATTGGTCTTATACTATATCAATACAATCTGTGTGGACCAACCAAATGGTGTAGTTGCCATAACAATATTTGCAGTTGAAGTATCAATAAATATCAAGAAAATAGGTTGGTTGCAGCAACCAGGTATCGTCACTGCTGCAACAATAGTCACTCAACAATTGCTCTGTGGCTGCAGCAAACACATAACTGGTTGTTCCGTATTTTACTATTGAATCTGGTTGGCACAACCAGATTTATGTGTGAGTCAACCATACTGTTTTTTCCGTGTATATTCGACTTAATGTCCATCATAAATAAAAAAAATTTACATAATTTTTATTTTATTAATATTTTCTACATTTCTATTTATTTATATCTTTCTTCGTTCCTTGATTGCTCCCTCCATTTACAATTTCTTGACTATACGAAATACCCTTAATCTACAAATACCACCCTGCCAGTTCTATATGACAATTCATATCCAAATGAAATTTGCTTCCATGTGTGTCCTATCTTTATAAAGCTATCTATTACTGAAGTAGTGTACATTTTTAAAATGCTCGAATTAAAAATATCTTCTTTCTTAGTAATAGTTCCCATTATCCTTATAAACATTTATTTTATATTTAGTTAAAAGTTATAAGTAATTTTGGATTGAGAATGAGAAGAATATATCGAAAGAATACATAAGAAACGAATGTAGTCACACGACAGGGTGTGATAGATTCGTAAATTATTTACGGAGCAACAAGTTAAATCCCATACAGCACAGAAGTTGCAGTTCCATTGCTGCAATATTGCAACGTTGCTGCAATGTTGGGCAACATTGCTGCAAATTCTGTGCTGTATGGGATATATTGGAAAATAAAGGAATTTCGCATAGAAAACGATAGGAATACATTGGACAAACAGATGGAATACGATAATAACACATGATAGGATCGCGTACTATTTTTGTTCAGTAAGTAATTAAATTGGAAAAGTAAGAAATTTTGGATACAGAACGATAGCACTACATTGAAAAAAAGATAGAAAATGATAGTGTAGGTTCATGATTCGACGTGATAGAGTTGTATATGATTTTTTAACCAGTATATTTCTGTATTGAAACCGAAAGTAATTTTGATACAGAACGATAAGTACGGCATTAGCAGAATAGATAGAAAACGATAGTGTTGACTCACGATAGAACGAGATAGAATGGCGTACTATATTTTTCGTTCTATTAGTAATTATATAGAAAACGAAAGAAATTTTGGATAGAGAACGATAGCATTACATTGGAAAAACAGATAGAAAATGATAGTGTAGGCTCATGATTCGACGTGATAGATTGGTATATGATTTTTTAATCAGTATATTTCTGTATTGAAACCGAAAGTAATTTTTGATACAGAACGATAAGTACGGCATTAGCAGGATAGATAGAAAACGATAGTGTTGACTCACGATAGAACGTGATAGAATGGCGTACTAGTTTTCGTTCTATTAGTGACTATATAGAAAACGAAAGAAATTTTGGATAGGGAACGATAGCACTACATTGGAAAAACAGATAGAAAATGATAGTGTAGGTTCATGATTCAACGTGATAGATTCGTATACGATTTTTTAATCAGTATATTTCTGTATTGAAACCGAAAGGAATTTTTGATACAGAACGATAAGGACGGCATTAGCAGGATAGATAGAAAACGATAGTGTTGACTCACGATAGAACGTGATAGAATGGCGTACTAGTTTTCGTTCTATTAGTGACTATATAGAAAACGAAAGAAATTTTGGATAGAGAACGATAGCATTACATTGGAAAAACAGATAGAAATGATAGTGTAGGCTCATGATTCGACGTGATAGATTGGTATATGATTTTTTAATCAGTATATTTCTGTATTGAAACCGAAAGTAATTTTTGATACAGAACGATAAGGACGGCATTAGCAGGATAGATAGAAAACGATAGTGTTGACTCACGATAGAACGTGATAGAATGGCGTACTAGTTTTCGTTCTATTAGTGACTATATAGAAAACGAAAGAAATTTTGGATAGGGAACGATAGCACTACATTGGAAAAACAGATAGAAAATGATAGTGTAGGTTCATGATTCAACGTGATAGATTCATATACGACTTTTTAATCAGTATATTTCTGTATTGAAACCGAAAGGAATTTTTGATACAGAACGATAAGGACGGCATTAGCAGAATAGATAGAAAACGATAGTGTTGACTCACGATAGAACGTGATAGAATGGCGTACTAGTTTTCGTTCTAGTAGTGACTATATAGAAAACGAAAGAAATTTTGGATAGGGAACGATAGCACTACATTGGAAAAACAGATAGAAAATGATAGTGTAGGTTCATGATTCAACGTGATAGATTCGTATACGACTTTTTAATCAGTATATTTCTGTATTGAAACCGAAAGTAATTTTGATACAGAACGATAAGGACGGCATTAGCAGGATAGATAGAAAACGATAGTGTTGACTCACGATAGAACGTGATAGAATGGCGTACTAGTTTTCGTTCTATTAGTGACTATATAGAAAACGAAAGAAATTTGGATAGGGAACGATAGCACTACATTGGAAAAACAGATAGAAAATGATAGTGATAGGTTCATGATTCAACGTGATAGATTCGTATACGACTTTTTAATCAGTATATTTCTGTATTGAAACCGAAAGGAATTTTTGATACAGAACGATAAGGACGGCATTAGCAGGATAGATAGAAAACGATAGTGTTGACTCACGATAGAACGTGATAGAATGGCGTACTAGTTTTCGTTCTATTAGTGACTATATAGAAAACGAAAGAAAATTTTGGATAGGGAACGATAGCACTACATTGGAAAAACAGATAGAAAATGATAGTGTAGGTTCATGATTCAACGTGATAGATTCGTATACGACTTTTTAATCAGTATATTTCTGTATTGAAACCGAAAGGAATTTTTGATACAGAACGATAAGGACGGCATTAGCAGGATAGATAGAAAACGATAGTGTTGACTCACGATAGAACGTGATAGAATGGCGTACTAGTTTTCGTTCTATTAGTGACTATATAGAAAACGAAAGAAATTTTGGATAGGGAATGATAAAAGTATATTGAAAGTACACAAAAGTTATGATAAAATACGATTGATACTCATTGCATTTGTTTATACATTATTTTATAGATCCAATATTATGTGAATTGCGGATAGCATTGCATAGAGTTCTATTTGACCATTATTATAAGATATGATATCTTATAATTTGGAAAATTGTCATAACATATAATATACAATTATGCGTAACAGTCTTATAAGTTTTATTTGTACAGTATATGAGACATTACATTAAATTTCTATCGTGAATATATTAGCCCACTTACGAAAATTAGGAATCAGAAACACGATTAAAAAAAGAAAGGAATATTTTTTTCTGCGAGTTTTTCATTCTTTAATTTCGGATAGC
Source organism: Temnothorax rugatulus (assembly GCA_035220575.1). NCBI lineage: Eukaryota > Metazoa > Arthropoda > Insecta > Hymenoptera > Formicidae > Temnothorax > Temnothorax rugatulus. The sequence continues at coordinate 10,223 of JASTWL010000822.1, read as the reverse complement.
ATTGTATAGAGTTCTATTTGAACACTATTATAAGACCTGATATCTTATTATTCGAGAAATTCTCATAATATATGATATACTATTATTCGTAACAGTCTTATAGGTTTTTATTTATAAGGTATGTGAGATATTCTAATGATGCAACATTAAATTTCTGTCGTTAATATATTAACTCACTTACGAAAATCAGGAATCAGAAACACGATTAAAATGAAAAGAATTTTTTTTTTCGTTTTCTATCTGACTTTTTAAGCAGTACTATATTCATATATATTGTTGCGCTCGCCGAGTCCGCGATCACGTCTCACCGCTCACACTCTCACTCACTCGCGCAACCGGCACTCGCGGTAAATGAAGCGACACAATGTAAAAAAAGGAAAGACTCGTTTATTAGAATTCACGGAAATAAACAGAGATTCGAGCTGTCACGTTCGCTCGGAGACGGAGGCTCGGAACAACAACAACCGAAAAACAGTTAATCGATAAATCAATAACAGCTGGTCGTCAGGGACGCTTCACAACTCGCCGCCTTGTAACGGGTGTCAGAGCACGGGCGCAACACTGCTCCCCCTCTTCAAGATTGTCGTCCCGACAATCCTGGAGAGCAGTGTCCCAGCAGCTCCTCCTGCTACGGACTCCAGGGTACGTGGATGGTCCTCGCCCTACCCCGAGCTGCTGCAACGGGTTACCGGGCCTCATCCTTTCCGTCCCAATCCGGTTCTTCGGGCTAGTCCCCTTTCAGCTTAACCTTGGAGGGAGCTGGCCAGCCTCCCCCCAAAAGCCTACTCTCGGGCGACCCCCAATTCTCTTTGCAGGAGAACCGTCTTCTTTCTTCGCGCCACTCCTCTTCCGCCTTAGCAGCCGCCGTCCTCTTCACGTCGCAGCTCCTTCGGACAAGGGGGGGGGAAACTTCCCATGGACCCGGCGCCCCGCAGGGCTCCCCTAGTCCCCGCCCGGCATTCGCCCTATGGCCCACGGGAAAACCATGGGTCAAAAACCGTGGGCAGGCGGCCTCTTCAGAGGAGAGTCTCGGTTGGATGATGAACCGCTTCGGATCCTTTAGGGAACTCTTCCTATCCCCCAGGAACGAAGACTTACCTTAAACAAAAACAGTAACATAACACGCAGTAACATTGATAACACGTAAACCTTTTCAAAAAGAAAACTCTCAAACAAACTACCGGGTTCCGATTCTTTACGAATTTCCCACCGTCCTTTCCGAAAAAGGAGCTAACCTATCCGCATGTACTACTTTCTTTTTGTGTTTAGGCGTCCTTTGGATACAAAAGACCACATCACTTAATCTTTTCACAACTAAGAAAGGACCCTCCCAACTACTCTGCAATTTCGGGGCTTTCCCCTTCTTCCTTCGAGGATTATAAAACCATACTCTCTGTCCTTCGCGAGGAAGATTCTTCCTAGTACCTCGGTCGTACCAGGTTTTCATTCTAGAAGACTTAATTTTCATCCTTTTTCTAACCTCAGAATGAATCCCCTCTAACTTTTCTCTCAATCTCTTGACGAACCCGCCTTCCGATCCAGGCTCCTCCTCCTGAAGAACCGGAGGGCTTCCTTGTAACAGGTCCAAGGGTAGCCTAAGATCTCGAGCACAACACATCTCTGCAGGAGTCACTCCGGTGACCTCATGCTTCGAAGATCTATAAGCCAAAAGAAATAAGGGAATCCACTGATCCCAATCCTTCTGATTTTCAGAGATATACTTAGCTAAATAGTTTATGATTGTTTGATGCTGTCTTTCGACTTGGCCATCTGACTGAGGATGCAAGGCGGTAGTCCTCGTTTTTTTAATCCCGTGAAGTCCCACTACCTCCGCGAAAAGCCTTGACTCAAAATTCCTCCCCTGATCCGTATGGACTTCAGAGGGAACTCCATGTCGAGAAACAAACTGACCAACAAAAGTTTCGGCTACTATTCTCGCCCTGATATTTTTTAAAGGAAATGCTTCCACCCACTTAGTGAAGCAATCTACAATTACTAACAAATACTTGTTTCCAGACTTAGTCAAAGGAAGAGGACCAAGTATGTCCATCTGGACTCTTTCGAAAGGAACTCCTACATTGAAGATCTGCAACGGAGACTTTCCCTTCCCCGAGGGGCCCTTCTTTGCAACACAGACCTCGCAAGACCTACACCAGTCCTCCACGTCTCGTTTACAGGTTGCCCAGTAAAATCGTTTCCGGATTTTCTCAAGAGTCTTGTTTACTCCAAAATGCCCCCCTGACGAAGAATCGTGTGCCTCCTCCAGAATTTGTTTAATTCGACTTCGTGGCACCACAAGTTGATAAATCCTAGATTTCAAATTAGGGGCTTCCCACCTCTTATAGAGAACGCCATTTTTCAAAACAAGAGCATCCCAATAAGATAGATAAATCTGCGCCGAAACGTCTCTCGCGGAGATCTCAGAACGAGTCGGACGTTCCCCCAACTCTTTACCTCGATAAATTATTGCGATACTCTGATCCTCCTGCTGCTGCTTTCTCCAATCTTCCAAAGTTTCTCCCTCTAAAACTATCCGTGCGACTGTCTTTTTCAACGCCTCAGCATTTCTCTCCTCTATTCTTTTGCAAAATGTACAGCCGTTTTCTTCACACTGACGCCTGGATAGACCGTCGGCGTTTCCGTGCAAAAGTCCCTTTCGGTAGACAATCTCGAAGTCATACTGCTGGAGCTTTTCCAGCCAGCGAGCTAGTTGTCCTTCTAAATCCTTAAAGGACATGAGCCATCTAAGGGAAGCATGATCTGTACGGATAATAAACTTTCGACCCAAAAGATAATGTCGGAAAGATTTGACCGAATTCACTATTGCAAGTAATTCTCGTCGAGTGACACAATAATTCTTTTCCGTCTTACTTAACACACGGCTGAAATACGCAATAACCTTTTCCTGCCCGTCCTGAATCTGCGATAACACCGCACCGATACCGATGTTAGAGGCGTCCGTGTCTAGCACGAACTCACCCTCCCCTTTCGGGAAAGAAAGTAATGGGGGAGACGTCAACGCTTGTTTCAAATTCTCAAAAGAATTTTGACATTCGTTCCCCCAAATGAATTTAACTTGATTTCCAGTCAATGTAAAAAGGGGTTTGGCAATGGAAGAGAAATCTTTCACGAATTTTCGGTAATAAGAACAAAAACCGAGAAAACTGCGCAACAGCTTCTTAGAATGAGAGATCTTCCAATCTTTCACGGCAGCAATCTTTTCGGGATCTGTAGCAACGCCTTCTGCCGAAACTACATGTCCCAAATATCTAACCTTTTTTTGAAAAAGCACACATTTTTTTGGATTAATTTTCAAATTGGCTAAACGTAACTGAGAAAATACTTCCTCCAAATTCTTAATCATCTCCTCGAAACTTTTACCAAAAACGATTACGTCGTCCAAGTATAACAAACAAATCTTCGATAGTAATTTTCGTAGGACCTTTTCCATTAATCGTTGAAATGTGGCAGGGGCGTTGCACAATCCAAAGGGCATTACTGTAAATTGCCAAAGTCCCTTTCCAATAGAAAAAGCTGTTTTCTCGCGATCCTCCGGACGGATCTTAATTTGCCAGTAACCGCTCTTAAGATCAAGAGTAGAAAACCAACTGTAACCTGATAACTGATCTAAGATATCGTCTATCCTGGACAAAGGATAAGAATCCTTTTTAGTCACTTTGTTTACCTCCCGAAAATCAACGCAAAAACGAATCGAACCATCTTTCTTCCTTACAAGGACAGCCGGTGAAATCCAAGGGCTATATGACTCCTCGATCACACCCTGTTCTCTCATTTCCTCAATAATTTCGTCGACTTCCTTTCGCATACGAAAAGGAATACGTCGGGGAGTTTGTTTAATTGGAGTAGTTCCTTCCTCTAAGTTAATCTCATGATTAACAATTTCACAATTGCCCGCAACTACGTTTTCAGAAAAGACATCCTGAAATTTATTTAAAAATTCAGCGAAAACTTTCCTCTGTTCTTTATCTAGATCCTCAGAATTCTTTTCATATAGTTCCCTTAAAAAGGGGGCGACATTTTCGGAAAAATCCTCTACCCGAGAGCAATTCAAAACTTTTCCATCACTCAGCTTTATTCTTCTAAAAACCGAATCAAAAATTCCCCCTAAATTTACGATTTTCAAGAAGTCTCCTCCTAACAAACATTCGTCACTTATTTCGGCCACGAACATCGAAACCTTTTCCGAAAATTCCCCGATTTGAACTTCAACCTCAACTTTGAACTCCACAGAGACCTTTTCCCCGGTAGGATATCGTAGAAAACAATTTTCAACCCGAATTTTTCTTTTAGTCTCCTCAAGGAACTTTCTACTTAAAATGGAGACATCGGAACCCGTGTCAATTTTAAAATTGCAATCCTTACCATCTAACTTCCCCTTGTAACAGAAATTTAAAGAATTACACTTATTATTACTAACGGAACGTATCTCTACATCCGAGGTTTTGTTCGCGCAGGTCACTCTCCTCCCGCCGAGAGTAACTAATCCGCGTTTCCCTTTTTCGTGTTTCCAGGACATTCCGCCCGGAAATGTCCGACTTTTCCACAAAGCCAGCATTCCTTATTAGAGGAAGCACGGTACCGATTATTACGCGAGAAACCCTTGCGGCCATTTTCCACCTTCTTTTCCTCGATTTTACCATGCGCGTCGTCCTTCTTTTCTCCTTTTTCGAAACGCTTACCAAAATTCTCTTTTCTTTTCTCGAAGCCTCCAAAATTTTCCCCATGAATGGACTTAACAGCTTTCGCCCTTTCTACCGCTAACTTTAAGGAGGTAATTCCTTCCAATTGTAAAGTTCTCTTCACAAAGCCGTCCGAAAGTGCCGAAATAAATTGCGAGCACGCGACTTTATCTCGGACCGCGTAAGGGCACTCGGGGTACGCTAGGCGGGCAAGTCTCTCTAGCTCAGAACCGAGTGACGCGAAATTCTCCCCGAATTTCTGCTTACGATTTGTAAAAAGTGAATAATTATTCTGAGAGAGGTGCCCCTCCCCAAAGCGTAGCTCTAGCTTCGATTTTAACTCCGCGTACTCCAAGCTCCCAATATTTTCGACCGAATCTAGGATCGAGCGCGCCTTTCCTCTTAAGCACGAGGCCAACGCGATAGTTCTCGACGCGTCACTCCACTGATTCGCACGCGCGATGATCTCAAATTGAGAGAAAAACTCTCGCAGCGGGACCGACCCATCGTAAACGTCGGGCTTAAGTTTATAGCCCAGCTCCGCGCACGCGTCATTCGCTCCCGGAAATGCGATACAAGCCGCTGGATACGCTCGCGCACCGCTCACTACCGGAAACACGCCATAAGCCGACGTACCCGCGCGCTCATCACCCGCCCCGGGAAACGCAGAACGCACCCCCGAACTCCGCGTTTCTTCGGTCGCTCTATTTATGGTAGGACTTAGCTGTAAAGAGCGGAGACGTTGTAGCTCCTCGTCCCGGCGCCGCAGCTCCTCCGCTTGCCTTTCAGCCCGACGTCGCAGCTCCTCCGTATGCTGCGCCTCCCTCTGCGCTTGTTCTTCGCGCAGCAGCCGCACTTTTTCGATGACGGCCTGTAGAGTCGCCGCTAACGACGTCACCTCCGGGGCGTCCGGCTGCGGTGTCCCCGCTCGTGCTCGCTTCCTCGAGGAAGGCGCCGATGAGGCCATTCCGTCCGTCTGAATCACTGTTCCGCGGTCGCTCGTCCGATCCCGGACGAGCCCCCAAAAATGTTGCGCTCGCCGAGTCCGCGATCACGTCTCACCGCTCACACTCTCACTCACTCGCGCAACCGGCACTCGCGGTAAATGAAGCGACACAATGTAAAAAAAGGAAAGACTCGTTTATTAGAATTCACGGAAATAAACATAGATTCGAGCTGTCACGTTCGCTCGGAGACGGAGGCTCGGAACAACAACAACCGAAAAACAGTTAATCGATAAATCAATAACAGCTGGTCGTCAGGGACGCTTCGCAACTCGCCGCCTTGTAACGGGTGTCAGAGCACGGGCGCAACAATATTTACATCATTATTTATACACTAGTTTATACATCATTCATCAGCGATAGCACTATATATTCAGAGTACAAGCGTATTTCAATCCAAATTTTATGCCCGTTCGCGCTCGATGAGCAGCGTTCCTTATTGGCGCTGTCATTTTGTGGGGCCAAGTCACGTGCACCAATCACGCTGAATCCTCGAATGGCCAGTCTCTAGTAAAGGGTCTCTAACGCGCACTTGTTCGAGCACAGTGTCCCTCGCGTCCTCGAGAAATAGTCGAGGATCAACGTGATTCGAATTTATCACCGCATCGGTCAGTACGCGACTGTTGAAAGCCGTCTCGATCTCCGTCCACAAAAATCCTCTGCTCGGACCGGCGCCCACCTGCACGAAACGTTGACGCAGAGCGTTTCTCGCTTCTTCCAATCGCGCCACTCGAGCGACAAGAGAGTTCAATGTTCCGGTGTGCGTCGTCCGAGGTTTTTCTCGACATCTCTCCCGCAGAGACGCGAGACTCTCGTCGCACCGTCGTTCCCAATCGCGATACGCGTCCAACGAGTCGACGCCCGTTGCGAGTTCGATGAGATCGCGATCCTCCTCCTGCATTTTTTTTCTTTTTCGACAACTCAAGAATGCTTCGACGCGTGATGACAAGTGCTGAGCCACATCGTCCAACCTTCGCTGTCCACAGGTAAATCGAATTTAACTCTTTGACGAATTTTCTCGACAGAATTTTCTCTCCGATTCCCCTTCGAAAACTTTCTTGGAAGTCCACGCAGGTAAGAATTTGCTCTAACGGTGTGAGCCACTACAGTCTTCATCCACATTTCCTCACGCGGAGATCGAAAACCGATCTCTCTTCTCAAACTATACGTGGCCAGATTCCATCGTGGGTTCTCCTTAATCGTGATGACTTCGACCAATTCAACGCTGTCCGTGTCGGACGACAACGACTCGCTGCAACGTAGATCGTCAGATGATAAAGAATCGTCGGACGGAATTTCGAGATCGAGGGAGACCTGATCCATCGTCGCGTTGAGACATTATTGCAAATGAATACGATAAGATTGTTACTTTCCACCACGCACATTGCAGAATCAACTGACTCGCATCGCGATATCTATTTCCGATCGTATACAATCGATCTCTGACCCGCGTCGCGATATCAATTTACGCTTACATTTTTACAGATCTCGCGCCCGCGTCGCACGGAGTCAAAAGGGCGACAGTTTGAAAACAACAAACAGCGTTATAATGAGTCATCGCGCGCGACTACCAAGATCACGGAATCAACGACGGCGGATGTACAGGGTCGATAGGGCGGCAGATAACAGCGTAGCATAACTTTGAGCTGCGACGCGAAAGAGACGATGCTTTGCGGAATAAAATATCGACTGGCGGACATTGAAATTGTTTTCGTCCGCAAGACGAACGATCGATTTCAATTATTATTATTATTATTACGATAAGGAAAGAAAAAAATAATGCGCGCGCTTTCGCTTCGCGCGACTTAAATTTTGCGACGAGGCGAGGACCGGGCGAAAGATCGACGACAACGACGACGATCGATTTTCGTGGGTCGATTACGTCGAACCACCCCGCCCCGCCCCGCCGTCCTCTCACCCACCGCTTACGACAGCTTGCACCCCGCCACGCCCCGCCGTCCTCTCACCCACCGCGACCCCACTACGGCGCCTTACATCCCGCCCGGCCCCCGGCATCCTTTCGGATGAAGTTGAAACCCCTATAGTATACCTACTATTATGTTACATAATATGTATATTTATTAATGTATTTCGTATGTATGTATATACAGCGCACAATACTGAATGTGCATGCCTTGCGTACGCATCATAACGCCTATTGACGGCCGTATTTTTCTCGTAAAGTCTTTCGCGTACAGCCGGTGTTTGTCGGTGTTTAAAGATATGTCGATCTGCTTACTAATATATATCTGATAAGAAGTTAGCATATATTAGGTATTTCATAGATGTTTTTAAACATTTTTATGGCATTTTTTAAATAAGAAGCCTAGTGCGAGCAAAAAGTCATGTCTGTGTGTGTTTGAAATACTCGTTAAGGGGATCCTGCAGCCGTATGATTTATCGACATTATCGTTTTTAGATGGATCTTTTAATTGGCTTTATAGAATTGCAAAAATCTTTTACAGAATTAAAGTACGCATAAAAATCTAACTACACAAACACGATTTTATATCAAAAACACCAAAAAATTAAAAATATTACTTATTTGGGCACATACAGCTGTCACCTGACGACAATATTTGGTTAAAACAAAAATTCTGCAGTTTATACATACATAATGTTTGTCACCTCCCCTTAGGAAAACATGTAGGAATAATATCGTGCAAGTAGAAGTAAGATTCAATACGTACAAAAAAAGATCCATCTAAATTTTATTTTAGTAATGTAAATACAGATGCAGAATGACAAGAAGAGCAATGTTGCGTGCAACCGTAGTTGCCGGATCTTGTCTGCAATCGCAGCCAGGGCCGCACGGACCGGATCGTCCAAAAAGACGTAGACCGCTTGTATGTTCAGAGAGCGTAAAATAGTGGCACTGCCCTGAGATAAATCAATAATATGAAAAACGCGGTTTAGAACCGGGATTAGAAATGACGATATTATCAACATTTTTAGTTCCGCTTGGGATGGCGTTGTATTCGCGTTCGAGTTCGCCTGTCACTGCAGGATCCCCTCAAGGGGATCCTGCAGCCGTATGATTTACCGACATTATCGTTTTTAGATGGATCTTTTAATTGGCTTTATAGAATTGCAAAAATCTTTTACAGAATTAAAGTACGCATGAAAATCTAACTACACAAACGCGATTTTATATCAAAAACACCAAAAAATTAAAAATATTACTTATTTGGGCACATACAGCTGTCACCTGACGACAATATATAATTTGGTTAAAACAAAAATTCTGCAGTTTATACATACATAATGTTTGTCACCTCCCCTTAGGAAAACATGTAGGAATAATATCGTGCAAGTAGAAGTAAGATTCAATACGTACAAAAAAGATCCATCTAAATTTTATTTTAGTAATGTAAATACAGATGCAGAATGACAAGAAGAGCAATGTTGCGTGCAACCGTAGTTGCCGGATCTTGTCTGCAATCGCAGCCAGGGCCGCACGGACCGGATCGTCCAAAAAGACGTAGACCTTGTATGTTCAGAGAGCGTAAAATAGTGGCACTGCCCTGAGATAAATCGATAATATGAAAAACGCGGTTTAGAACCGGGATTAGAAATGACGATATTATCAACATTTTTAGTTCCGCTTGGGATGGCGTTGTATTCGCGTTCGAGTTCGCCTGTCACTGCAGGATCCCCTTAAGTCGGTAAGCATGATATATCACATTAAATAGTGTCCCAGGTAGCTCACATGGTCTTTTTGACGTCAATTTAAGGTCATTTTTCGTCCAAGACGTCATATATCATTTATATAACGTGTATTTAACGTCCTATTGTGGACGAAATTATGACGATATGAAAAGGACGTAAATTAGACGTCCTTTTTAAGGTCAAATTTAGTACATTATAATTTTATGTTTATATTTTTTTAAGTTTTTCTTAATTAATTAATCAATTAATTAAAACAGACGTTTATATATAGAATAGAATAATGTAAGTAAAAAGTAGAAAAAGCAATGAAAAATAGTTATTGCTTTACTTTCTTTAAAATTTGTTAGAAAGGTATATTCTTTTCTTATTTCTCTTTAATTGCTGCGTTTGCGAGAATCATCAAAGCGCATAGAATTCATACATAGCGGTATTGACGGAGCTCTACCATACGCCCGCCACGCCGGCGGTAGGACCCGCGGGACACGGCTCGCAGCTCGCACGGCGCGGACGCGGACGCGGACGAACGCGGGATTCGCGGGATTCGCGGCAATACGTGGAAGACCCGTGCGCGAGCGTGGTCCTTGTACGTGTTTCGTCCTTTCGTGCGCAAGTCACGTTTCACGTTGTATACAGTGTGACATCGGCTAATAACCGCTGGCTCAGTAAAATCACGTAAGTATATATGTAATAAATATTAAAGTTAAGTATAATAATAATATTATTATTATATATTTAGATGTAATGTTAAGTAAAAAAAAAGCGGAATTATCACTAGTGGCAATTTATCATTAAAAAGCAATATATGTTTTATAGCGACGTATAAACAGATGCCTTAAACGATGCAATGAAT
>JASTWL010000821.1:0-76361 GCA_035220575.1 Temnothorax rugatulus | reverse complement strand
TTTAACAAAATAATGCACTAATTTTACTTTAAAAAATGTTCTTCTTTTAACAAATAACAAACTTGGTATATGTATAATAAAATTTGGGGTTTGCAAACAAATATACGTGAAAATAAAATAAACCATATTTAATTTCTTAGCAATGGCTGTACTTTGGAACGTGAATGTTACCATTTCGTACATTTTAAAAGTTTTTCATAAATTAAAAATTTTTTGGCTATACTATTTATATCATTGTAACTATATTTAATGAGGAGGAATGTTATATTAAACAGAAATTTTTTGGCACGATACGAGGAGCTGCTGGGGCCAATGAGCATCCTAGCTGTGCAACATTTTTTACTACTGTACATAAAGTTATTGTCGGTTTACAGTATAATTAGGCCACCAAAATATGGCAACTGCACAGTAAGTGAAAAGGTAGTTGAAAACGTTATAAGCGTTTCTGATATCAAGGAGATTTATGGAAAATCCAAGTCAGCATCAGCTGCAGCCATATGTAAATTAAAAACCAAAATTGATGACATTATAAGAAATGAAGATTGGGAGGTGATGAAGTAATCGAGCACGATTATACCGTATCCCTAGTTCTAGACTGCATTATTTATTATGTTACAGGTTCTTTTTTATATAAATTAATTAGCACAACGGTAAACGACCTAGTGCTCAGATAGGAATCTATGTTCGGACAAAAGAAGTTTTTAGTTTTCTTTATTGTTATTGATTTATATGGAATTATAAAACAGAACTAGAGTCATTTCATCTATTTCTGTTGCTTTTAATTAATTAAATCAAACATAAGGATCGAAAAACTGCGCTTGTCCGAACATAGGTTTGTGCTCGAGTACTCTGTCTTTTACGTTACATGCTCCTGCTTGCTTTAATACTTTATGCTTTTTTTTTACTTAATGCTTATTTATTATTTCACGCTTTCATAAGCACGTTACAAAACAGTAGATAATTTGACTAATTGTCACTAATAATCTCTTTATACTCTGCTTGTAGAATGTATTTTGTAACATTCCCCAGAAAAAGTAAAGAAAGGTATTAAAATTTAAATCTATTTTATTAATTATTTTTACTTAGTGATAATTTTTCATAAAAAATGAATTAATTTTAAGCGCAATTTTGTTCATATTTATGCATATGAACCGCTTGTATAGAAAAAGAAATGTTTACTATTTCAAAACTAAATATCGATTATTACTATCATATTAACATTATATGTATAATACGCTGAATATTTTAAAAATATTGTTTCTACTAATTATAATGCTAGTTATAATGTGACTACGATTTCATTGTGTGTGAGGGACTTCACGAACAAAGATGGATTTGAATTTATGATCACTTATAGATATTTGTGATGTTACTGGTATCGCTTCTTAAGAAGCTTTGGCAGGCAACGATGGAACTGAAACTACTAAATGGGAAGTTAATGTCAGTAGATGCAGCTCTTATATAAGGGGACGTTCAAAAAAAATACGCAACGCTTTTTTTCGGCAATTTGTGACCTCTCCCCTTCCCATGTCACACTTTTCAACACCATTTTTACATAACCGAGCTTGGGACGCTTTCCAGCCCCCTCCACCCTTCAAGGCGTTACGTACTTTTTGAACGACCTCTAATATGTATTTGAAAGTATGGGTACAATAACAAGTTAAGTGTAATGTTATTCCACCCATACGTTCATTTGTATATTGAGATGTAGCATTACATCAACTTCTCGGTAAAAGAATTTTTCATACAAAAACATATATAAATATATATTTATATATATATATTTATAATAAAATAGGTCCATACATGTTTTCTTTCTTTTGTACAATCTCTATTCGTATATACAGGAAAAATAAAAAAAATAATCTAAAAATAATTAAAGAGATTATTTTCGCATTTTATATTTTATAAAAAGTTAAGTTTGAGGAAATAAGGAAAATTTTCCCATATGTAATCATATATAACAATAGTTACATGTATATATGATTATATATGGGCAAATTTTTCTCGTTTCCTCAAACTTCTTTTTTCTTTAATAGTGCGAAAATGATCTTTTAATTATTTTTAGAGAGATTCTTCTTTTTATTATTTTGCCTGTATATACGAACAGGAATTATATAAGAGAAGGAAAATATGTATAGACATATTTTATTTATAATTATACATATATATTTATATATTTTTTTATATGAAAAATTTCTTTCTTCAACCATTGAAATGTAAGTTTACTTTTAATACAAATTATAGCTTCGAATTTTAAATAAATTTTTGTAAATTACATGATTATATACTGCTTTTACAGGCTATCTATGTAAGCAAATATTAAAGAATGAAATTTACAGAACTTGTAAATTTTGTCAAGAAGCTCTAACAAGGTCCGACATTAATACTTCAGTTTCGCAATTGGTTAACATGAAAACAAGAGGAGGCTTAATCCATGCAAATTTACATTTTTTTTATTTAATCAAATATGTTGAAGAATGTTTCTCTAAACACGCGACTAATTCAAATGTCTTTAATTTAACGGTAGATGAAGTATTGGATAATTATGAGTTTACATTTCCCTGTAAAGATCACGGTTCAGACATCTTGTCTTATGCAATTTTTTATTATATTCGATTAAGAATGCGCCAATTCACTTATCAAGAAAATCAAAAAGTAAAAAAAAGATGTACCATTCAAAGAAAAATGTCGAAACTTAACAATGTTTAATATTCTTTATTAATATTATAAAAAAAAAACTTGACAGCGAATTAACTATTTGACTTTCAATAGTTAACTATTAAATTTTAATATTACTTACTATTCAAATCTAATAGTTATCCAATAGTTAATTCGCTCTCAATAGTTTTTCAATAGTTTTTTTTCATAAGGGTTAACACGTTCACTTGCAACAATAATGTGTATGTTATATACAAATGTAAATGTACCTAATATATACATATATGAATATATTTATAATATTTCATACAGATATTGTTATTTCAAATCCTTAAAAAAATACTAGGAAATTATCTACATAATTGTTTCATATTGCATGCATAATGTTTTAAGTATAATTACATTTTTTTCAACCATTACGAAACTTTCAATCCTTCAAGAATAATTAATGCTTTTAGTGTTATTAATGCTTGGTGTTTTTAAATAAAATTTAAATTATACAAATAATTTCCGTAATTTTTACATTATTTATACAATTTTTGTAAATAATAAAACGTCTTCTTGTCATTTAAAACTTTGTAAGAAACAAAACTTTATAAGCAAGTAATTTGAAGCTATATATATACCTATTGTTTTCACTTTTACCATACGATCGCAGCGCTCCGCGGCTAGCGGACGATCTGTGAAGCACAGGTCGTTACATTAAGAGGCATACCCCCACCACGGGAGTTTCGCGACCTGTGTATACGACCGTGATTGCTGCTCTGCTTACTAGCCTGCGTGTATATTTTTGTGGAAAATATAGACGATTTCTTCGAAGCTCTAATTTTTTTTCTAGGCTTTCAATCTCAATTTCAAAGGTACGTTATTGTTTGTGCACGTATTCTAAAGAGTGGGAACATTTTATTTTGTACATATAACTTATACAACTGTTTATATTAGAAAATAAGGTTATGAGGTGACAGCATTTTTACATTTTTTTCAATTATTACTAATTATTTTATATTCCCACTCTTCATTAGTACCTATACTTTATTCCTGTAAAAGGATTTTGCGATCTATAAAGCCGTTTCAAAGAACGAGCTCTGACTGTTTTTGTCGGTAATTGCCTCCTGTCCAGGATCCCCTTAAGTACAGTTCATATGCTAATATCACGCAAACTCTCAAATACCCGAGATACTTCTCCATTTTTTGTTCAGTTTTATTTATTGTTTTGTAATTAAAAAATAATAAAAACTATAATATTACATTTAAGTAATACGTTAATAGTTTAATTATTATTATTCAGTTGCTAATAATATAATATATAAATATAAATAAATTTATAAAATTATTAATTATTTTATTAAACTTATTTATTACTAAATAAAATTATGATGTATACTTTTTTAGATGGAGGTTGTTATAAAAACAATAAATGGAAAACAATAATTGTTTCTAAAATGATTACATTTTACAAATAATTCTCACAATTTTTATTTTTTAATATATTAAACAAAAAACATATTTGAGAATACTTACAATGCTATTAAATCGGATATTAAATAGGATGCTATTAAATCCATTCGTTAACATATACTCGTACATATACTAGTTGAGTGCTTCAATTTTTGTTAGAATAATAAAATATGTTTGATTTGCGATTGGATTAACAAAAGGGACAGAAATTTTCTTGAATGTAAATTAAATATGTTTTTTGTTTTTAATATGTTAAAAATAAATGTAAAAATAATTTATTTGTCAGTGTGTTCACTGTAGAAACAATTAGGTATTGTTTTCCATGTTTTTATGACAACTACTATTCAAAATAATGTACGTCATAAATAATTTTATTTCGTAACAAATAAGTTTTATGAAATAATAATTAATAATTTTATACATTTATTTGTATTACATATTTTAGTAATTTAATAACAATTAAACTACTAATGTATTATTAAAATGTAATAGTTTTAATTAATTTTTAATTAAAACAAAAAAAAATAAAATTAAATATAAAAAAATGAGGACGTAGTATATCAGATATACTTGAGAGTTGTGTATTATTATGGACATATACTTAAATAACATGCTACATACTTTACTAAACCTTAGCTAAATCAATGTTCTGGTAATCGTGCCGTTTCCTTGAAAGAATATTTGATTTCTACAGCAGCAGAACGTTTGGAATGGTATGCAGCGAAATTCCTGATTCACATTCGTGAGACGTGAAGATGTCTCATACTGCTCTTGAGCATATTGTTGATAGAATGCGAACTCTGTTCGCCGATTTTTCATCAGCTGTTTTGGTACGTATTTTTTAAATGTCTGATACTAATAAGAATTTTGTTTCCTAAACCAAACAAATCAAAGATGTTAGTTTTTCTATTATTGAATAGTATTCTTGCACTAATAGAAAATTTGTGTTTCAGAAGCAGGTGAGCAAAGAGGCTCACCCAGAAACACATCTCCTTCATTTTGATGTATTACAACAAATACACGAGCAAGCATTTTCCTCATCCTTTTTGTTTTCTACAGTGGAATCCAAATACATGCTGGATAAAATTCTCAAAAAAAAGTTTAATATGGTGATGCCAGAAAAAACTGTAGTTGGGACAGATTTGATGTGGCAGCATAAACGTAAAAATCACGGTGCACCTGATCTTATAGAAAAGGAGATATATGCGTACACAGTGCCATTCTTATCTAATCTTAAAAACCTGCTATGTAATGATGAGGTGAGGTTCTGTGTCGACAACCCTAGATTGAAGGAGAACAATGTGTATAAGACTGTCTTGGATAGCTCCTTCTATCAGAATAATGATTTTTTCCGAAGAAACAGAAATGCTCTTGCAATCATTTTGTACTACGATGATCTTGAAGTAATAAATCCTCTTGGAGCAAACACCAAAAAACATAAACTTGCAATGTTTTATTGGACTTTAGCAAATATTTACCCTGAAGTACGGTCTACATTGAAAACTGTTAATTTGTTGTCAATAGTAAAGCACAGTGTATTAAAAAAATGTGGAGTAGGTAAAATCTTGGAAACTTTCATAACAGGCATAAAAGTATTACAAAATGAAGGCGTCACAGTAAATGTAGGGGGAGTGGAGAAAATCTATAAAGGTTCCTTATTATTTGTAGCTGGAGATACTCCTGCTTCAGCACTTATGGGTGGTTTCAAAGAATCGGTATCAGCCTACCGCCCTTGTCGTACATGTATGACAACACAAAATGAGTGGAAGAATTCATTCACAAGTGAAAACTTTGTTTTGAGAGAGAAAGAAAGCTACCAAGAGCATGTGCGCACTGTCACAGAGCCTCATCTCAACAAAGAAGCTAGAGCATTTTGGTCAAGAAGATATGGAATTACAAATAGGAGTCCGCTAATGGATATCCCAGATGTTGATATTACAAAATGTGAGCCACAAGATTGTATGCATGTTTTGGCAGAGGGTGTTGTGGAAGTCCACTGTAGAGCATTTCTTAGGTACTGTATAGTGCAGAAAAAAATATTTACCATTAATGATCTTAATTCGAAAATGACTAATTTCAATTTTGGGCATTTGCGAAGAGATGCACCTGCACCTTTATTACAGGTACATCTTGACAATGGTCTTCGACAAAGTGCTTCTTAAATTATTGTTTTAGCTTACATTTTGTCCTTTTTGATACATGAATGGATTGTAGAGTATAAAAACAATGATAAGATTGATGATGTGAATGTGTATGATGAGACACAGAATATTGAGGGTATTGAAAGTAGGATGCATTGCTTTGTGACACTCTTGCAAATCATAAATGTATGCTTCTCATATGAGATTAGTGATGAATATACAGATTTATTGGGTCGGATGATTGAAGTTCATCATGCACAGTTTAATCATCTTTACCCTGAGTATATAACTCCCAAATTTCATTTTTTAATTCATGTTGTTTACTACATTAAAGAGTTTGGACCACTGCGTCAACAGATGTGTTACAGATTTGAAGCCGAACATGCCTACTTTAAATCATTAGTGCCAGTAGTTCGCAACTTTAAAAATATTCCTTTTACATTAGCATACAGGCATCAAGCACTTCAGTGTTCAAGGCTAGCCACTTTTCCAGGCGCACCTTCAAAGAAATATCTGTATGAAGGTGACAAAATATCTCCTGGTACTATGATGCTTCTTCAAAATCTTTCCAATGCAAGTGTTTTTTACAAGTATGTTTCGGAGAATGAGAGACCTACATGTCAAATGATGCGAACTCCAGAACTTAAAATTCATGGAACAACGTACAGACCCAAATGCACTATTTTGTTAGAATGCAATGATGATGACTTTCCTCAGTTTGGCGAAATCAAGGAAATATTTGTTTATGGCAATCGTAAACTTCTCCTTTTCTCAGTTCTTAGGACCGATACATATGATTACAATCTAAATGCCTATCGTGTGGTTAATCATGTACCCTTTTTATATGATACGTTAGAGGTAAAAGAATTAATTTTCCCACACTCATTATTATGCTTTTCAATTATGGATACGAAGTACATTGTTTTGCTAAATCACAACCGAACAGAATTTTATGGTTAAGAATTATCGTATACACAGTAAAAAATTGTGTGTCCCATGTTAAAAAACATTTCTTATTAGTATTATAACTATTCTTTAATATAATTTTTCAATTTGTTACTTATTTCAACTTAAAATTTAGAGTGGACTTTCTACAAAAATGTCCCAGAAAGTCCAAATTAACATTTTATTTTTTACTATGTATTGTACTTTCTTTTGTTTTATATATACATGACTCATGACTTACAAACATTGTGTAATTTAATTCTATTTAGAAATAAAATATTCGCATTTATATAACCCAATATTTTTTTAAGTTCTACTACTTTGCCTATGATGCGTGTGACATGATAACTAATGTTTATCGCGGAATAAATATAAAAATATACTTTTGTCAGTAACAACGGCTTTCATCATATTATATTATCTATAATAAGGATAATATTACCTTATTTTTCATATTTTCTTATAATATTCATTTTTTTTTTTACTATTCGCGGCTTAAATGTGTAATGCCCGCTAAGCGTGTAACTCTACTAATGTGTTGTTTCTTCCAAATGTGTTAATCTACGGTTTGTGTATTAATTATACACACATTATATGCATTCAATTTACTGTGTTATAATCTTAACACACATAAAGTGTGTTATCCACTATTACAGATCTCGTGTGTATACATCAGTACATTTCGTATGTCGTTTTAACACATCTACAACCGCAGCTGTGTTGTTAAAACACACCACACACCAAATTAGTGAATTGTGTGTTGTTTTTACATACTTCAAAACACTCTATTTTTTACAGTGTACTTGAGGATTCGTTCTCGGTGGGGCCCCTGCACCGATTCCAATCCGTTCTTCGACAAGATGACGGAACGCAAGGTATCGACGGCGCTCATTCTCCAGGTACTCGATATCCCAAGGTAGTTGATGCTGTGCAAAGCGGGGCCAGCGCCTCAAACGAATCCTCTTCCGCGCGGGGACGCCAGAGTGGTGACCTTACAGATAGAGCGATGTCCCTCCGCAGCTCGTCGTCGGAGGATGCCGTCTCCCGCTGGCACGACGACAGTGAGGGAACGATGACCCGCGGGGTTTCCGCCGGTTCCCCGCGCCTGCGCAGTAGCGTGTCGCCTGTATGTACGTCGATCCTGGTGCTCCTTCCTGCCTCTAGCGCCGCTCCTAACTTGCGGCGCGGCTCGAAGTATCTTCGCCTCGACGCGGTCTCTTCAAACTAATCCGGCTGTCCAGGCCGCGATTACTTAACCGGCGTTGCGTGGGCCAGGCTGGCCGGGCCATGGCCACGTCCACCGGTAATCCCTCGGGGTGGCGGTCATAAGGCTGTACACATTCCTTGGACCGTGCTACTGCACCCTGGCACTACTTCAGGGCGTCCCCCCGGGATTCTTCGGTTGCAAACTGCTGTGGCGGTTGAGCTCGGGGTCAGATCTCGTCCGGCGGCGATTGACGTTGCTCTAGCGGGGAAACCCGGGCGCGACCCGACTGACAGCTACGTCCCTCGGTCGTTCCTCCGATGGTGTCTTCTGATTTCTCCCTGGTGGCTACTCAAGGTTGTTACACAAAGTCCCGGTCACTACCGACAATCCCCTTAAAATGATCTCAACGCTAATTAATAATTTCGCCGAAGCGGCGCAATCACCCCTCCCCCGCTCCGAGCGAGGAAGCATCCCTGAATTTTCCCTCGGCCGAGCCCGCCCAGGTAGCGGACGCCACTTGTCACGTCACAAAGTTCACTACTAAGAAATTTGATTATTTTAAATACCAATCCATGAAGCATATTTGATTTTAAGGATTGTTCGGGAAGCGCAGGGGCAGGGTAAAGAAGTAGTGAGTCGATTTAATATAACGACACTATGATATATATTTACTCGTTTAAATGTACAATTATCTTTTGATTGGTTAAGCGGCGCCTACTGGCGCCGGAGACGGATGGTCTCTTCTCAAAAAAGTTAATCAAATTGATTTTTAATTAGGGAGAGACCCTTAGAACAGCAGGCGGAGCCGGGCGGCCTGCTTCTTCGTTAACCGTCTTCCCGGCAGGTCCTTGTCAGTGTAGAAGGTGTTGGCGTCTAGCTTTAGAGAAGCCCCGGGAGTCGGTGGAGGCTGGTCCACTGGGTACTCTCGCGGCTCGGGCGAGGCCTCTTGCAGCTCCGTTTGAGTGCCCAGCGTACGCCGATATCGCGGACGCCACGTTGTCTGAATGGCCACAGATACTCTCGGGCGCAACTTCGTGGGCGAGATAGTTCGGCTGCGACGCGGATCGCCGGGGCTTAAGTCCGCCTCGGGACGCGTCAGCCGTTTGTGCTGCTCCGGGATGGAGATTCTCCAGAGCCTCCACGTCGGCTCTTGCTCTGAGGGAGCAGTAGGCCTTCCTTCTGCTGGTGGCGGTCGTCCTCGGCGGCCTCTTCTCCGGCTCCGGCCGTGGCGGCCACCCTGTGTGGGTGCTACTTTTGTCTTTGCTGTGGAGGGGTGGCGGTGCACCTCGACTCGAGGGCATCGATGAGAGCCAACCTTCTCCACTCGTAAAACCTGCGACGTCGGTCGGGCCGACGGAGGGTTCTGCTGCGGGCTGCTTCTGCGAAACTGACGCATTCGCTCGACACTAAGGCGGAGCAGTGCTAGTCAGTGCGAAATGAGCTCTGGTCGTTGCTCAAAAGGCTCGCCTTCTTATCCTTGTTCGTGTGTAATTTTAATTGCGCGAAACGCGGCCATCCAGTGGTGACAGGTGATACTTCCCATTTTTCGGGTGTAAACAAATTGTTTTTGTTCGCGCGCGCGGCTGAACCTATTGGGTGACCGAGTTGCCGCCGTTTCAGGCACAATCTACAAGGATATTTAAGGTATTATGCGTTTTAAATGTTCAATTTGAAAGAACTATGTTTATTTTGATATTTTTCATTAATATAAATGAAGATTACTATTACAGGAAAGTATTGTTAATGATGACACAGTAAACGACTTATTGTGTCGTAGCGATTTGAAATAACTCCTAAATACATTAGAAACGCAATACATCAAGGAGCGTTCATTTAAGGGAGGAACCTGGTTTAGGAGGCTAAAAAAAGGAGATTTTTATGAATTTTTTTACTGACAATAATGCAGTTGAGGTTTCTAAACCTTTTACAATATTTAACTGCTTATTTGAAGAGGTAAAAAAATTTTATATTGTAAAATAATTGCAAAATGGCGCCGTGGTGTATCTCTAATCAGAGCGCCTCGCCAACCGAGTTGCCAATCTGCGGGAAAAATGTAGCCCGCAATTTTGATCTGAAACAAAAAAACCAAAAAGATTATTAATTTTCATGTATTTTTATTCTATGTGAACCAGGAATATGGTTAAAAAACTGTAAAATACAAAATTTTTTAGCACTTGAACAAAAAAATGACATTTTTGAGAAAAAATATCTTCCGTTTTTATGCAATAACAATTATTTAAATTAATGTTTTTACCAATGTTTGAGGAATTTTCACATAGAATGTTCATTCTTTAGCTAACGCATTTTGAATCAAGTCGATTGATCAATTAGTTTTTTCTCTATCTTTCCCGCAGATTTTAAGAAAGTACAAAAATGATATTTTGAGAAAAACGCGTTTAAAGTTTGCGGTACAAAAAATATCATTTATTGGTGACTTACTGCAATCTTATGCTAATCAGCTGTACCAGGGCCGTACTGCAAGCCTTCAGCTTCTTTATAAAACTCGTTTCGTTGTACTTGCTCCAGTCTACGAGCTGTGCGAGCCTCCTTGGTCGTGCTGCTTCGGCGCCGCTCCCTTCTCGCAACTCGCTGCGCATCGTAATTATCAGCAAACATTTTGCACTACTGGCCGATATTGATTTCTAATAACTGCATCGTTAATAAAATGACAGTGTAGCCTTCATTAAAGATGCCAGTAGCCAAATATGCAGCAATTTGAACAATTTTAAAACTCGAATTGAGGTGTTTGGGAGCGATACGCCACACAGTCGAATTGAAGGATTCGTTGGAATTTTGTGTGTGCCCACCTAAACACCTAGTCAAAAGATCTTCATTGGAAAGATCTTCATAGATCGAAGTAAAGTGATTCTCAATATCAGACTTTATAACTGGAGCAGACTGTTTATAGTTTACGAGTTGACCGGTGGCTTCAGCTTTGCGCCACTCGCACCAACTGTCGGCGCCTGCGGGGCAATTTCCATGTTTCGGTTTTTCATCGGTCGAGCAATAATGCCACGAGGCCCGTTACTTAACGCAATTTATAGGCGCGTCCTTCCAGAAGGTTCTTGGCGGATATTACACATTAATCTAAGGGATGCTGCGCGGATTAGAACCTTCTGGAAAGAACGTAGCGGATTCGGCGAATCGGGATTTGCAATTTCCCGGAATTCGCGACGGTGGGCGGCAAGGATTGGCCGCTCCAATTTAGCGGCGAGTATCGATTCCTATCTACTCCCGGGATCTTTCGCGCATTGTTACCGCGCCGGCGCGCGAGCTTACAACGGCAGCTTGCGATTAAGCGCCAGACTAATTGCTCGCAGCGTTTCTTTCAATCGGAGGTTGCGGCATCTCCAACATCCCGCCCGTCTCGCTCGGTCTACCGGTGATAAGGTAGTCGTGCAGTTATTATCGGTGACGATAACTTCCCTTATTCGCGAGAGATAGCAGAGTGAGCCACGGGAGCGCCCTCGATTGGGCCTCGATCGCGGTTGAATCTAACCGTACATTCGTTTGTCCCCCTTAGCAGGTGACTCGCGTGTAATTACGCTTCGACGTTACGATCCGTACAATCGACGGATTCACGAGATTTAAAGAACGTGAACTATCTCAGTACTCAAACGGAAAGGAACGAAGTGAATGAGCGGCTTTATCTCTTGGCGCTGGTCTCTGAACAGGTAGGTCGACAAGACCAATTTTTTGACTGTTGTCTAATTACGTTGATACATGAAATCACAGGCTATTTAATCAGTTGAACATGCGAAATTATTTCAGTCACCGTCAGTCGTTCGCGGGGCCGCAACAGGGAGTAAGATTAACTTGGCGATCGGTCTGGTTAATTCGGAAGTGGCTGTTCGGACGGTGATGATTCTCACACGGCCGTTGGTCCCAGGATGCATCGTCAGGATGCGGGCTAAGGGTCACCGAGCTGGCGGGGTGATCTCGTTTCGTATTAGGCAGAACCCTCCAGGTTGGTACTCCTCCACAGGTTGCTGCCACTTGGGTCGCGGCAAGAGGCTCTGCACATACTCCTGCGACCAGCGAGCCCAGAAACTATCTCTCATTTGTTGCAGTTGCTGCCATCATGACAGCCTCGATACTGGCGTCTCTAACAGGGATGGCTCAGGAAGTGCCATATTAGACCGTATGCCACAGTGTTTAACAGATATTCGAGCAGAACCTGTTCTTTTCTCCAAAGAATTATGTGTAAATCTCGGTCGTCAGGGTGCACCAGGATCTGTCTGTACATCTTCTCTACGTCTGTGACGAAGACGTAGATATACCAATGCCAACGGAGGAGTACATCCATCAACGCAGGTAACAGATTCCTCCCCACGAGAAGATGCTGATTGAGTGAATTCCCGGCTGCTGTGGTCCATGATCCGTTGAAGACCACTCTAAGTTTTGTCGAGGTACTCCCTTTCCGCAGTACACCGTGGTGCGGTAGGTAGCACACTCGACTTGGTCGTGGAGCACCGTCTGGTACCGGGGTCATATGCCCGAATTGCTCGTAGCTCGTCATGAAATCGGTGTAAAGCCGGCCGAATTCTTCGTTTTTCAGGAAGCGCCGCTCTGTCTGAAGTTGCGACCGAACCGCGGCCGCTCGGGTGTCAGAAAGGTCCGACAAGGTTGAGAATACAGGGAGACGGACGATATATCGACCGTCGGACGTTCGCGAATGAGTCTGCACGAAGAGATCCTCGCATGCCTGCTCCTCTCGCATCAGCGGCGATGTTGCAGATGGCAGTTTTTCTTGCTCCCAGAACCTGCGCACGAGAGCCGAGAGCAGCTCGCTGACGGTACACTGATGAGTAGCGACACTCTCGTTATTTGCTCGAGAATCTATTTTCCCCGAGAGCACCCAGCCGAATTGTTTTTTGTGCCACGGGTTCGTACCGCTTGCCCTTCCGTAGGCCATCGCACAAGATATGAGAGTACAGGTCCGCACTGAGCAACACGTCAATCGGGTCCGCGGAAGTAAATTCCGGATTGGCGAGATCGAGGCCTTCGAGGTGCGGCCAGCTACACGGGAACACGTCTGTTCCTGTCGCATACACGGTTAGGCAAGGCAGCACGAGAGCGAGCGTGGTGACTGCTTTGTCGCTGGATCGCGGCAGCACTTTTAGTGTGACCCGGCCCTTCGCTACACCCGTTTGTTGGCCTCCGACACCATAGATAGCTACTGAAGTACGTTGACGCGGTAGGTGCAGTCTTTGCGCGAGCTGCTCTGTTATTATACTGATTTCAGAACCCGGATCCACGAGAGCTCGCGCGCCGTGCAAATTTCCGAACCGATCGGCTATCTTTACACGGGCCGTGGCAAGCAGGACACTCGTCGTTGCATAGAGCTATGGGCCACCAACGCGCGTTTTTCCTCGCTTCCGCTATCAACACCCTTGCGGAAGGCATCATGTAACGAGGTATGATGCTTCTCAGAGCATACCAAACACGCTGTTTTAGAAGTGCATTCGCTAAGCTTGTGTTTCGCTAAACAGTTAAGACAGAGCTGACTGGCCTCGATGTGCTGCTTTTTCTCAAGGGCGGACTTGGCTCGGTATTTCGGGCAGAACATGAGGAAAAGATCTTCCTTGCACAGGGAGCAACGGCCCGACCCGGGTTTCCCTTTTTTAGCATGGTGAATTCGCGCGGCACGCCCCGAATGATCGCTTGATTTGTTCGCGACCGAATCAGGCTTTGACGGTTGCATGACTTCGAGCGTATGCAAACGCCGCTCGAGGAACAGTTTTAGGGTGTCGAACGCAGTTGGATTTGGCGATCCCTCGATCGAATGCTCCCATTCGCGACGGGTGCGAGAGTCTAAGAGTTCCGCACAAAAATGCACGAGCAAGTCCTCGCTGCTAGATACGGGTCGACCTATACTTTCTATTGAACTCACGGTAGAGGTAACGCCATGCAGAATTTTGCGCAGTTCCGTCGCGGATTCGGCTTTCATTTTTTGCAGCGAGACGAACTTCGATAAACATGACCGCACTAGTAGTCTCTTATTTTCGTAATAGTGACACAAGATAAGCCACACTCGCGAATAATTTTCAGCAGTCGTTTGCAAGTTCTTAACGAGATTCTCGGCCTCTCCTTTCAGACTTACCTTAAGGTAAAGGACCCTTATGGAAATGTGCCCTTGAGTGCTCAATGGCGGTCAGTGGGAATGTATGGTTGCCCTACAGTTGCAATGCGAATTATATGGAAAAGTTAATGGAAAATATTGAGTGGCAATAAGATGAATGGGAACGCAATGGCAAGATTCGAATGACATTCATCGTCAAAACGTTGCCGTAGTGAGAGGTGAAAGATTATTACGACAAAAAGTAAGTTTTTGAGTTGAATTTCCATGACTTTTGCATTTATTTGCGATTAGCTTTTAGGAAAAGTATTTTTGTAATCGAATGCTATAAACATTAACCTAACCAAGAACGTAGCTACAACTCTTTCAGGTATTTTTTGAGTTAAGTGCCACATAACCTACAAAAGGACCCTTAGTGGTCTATAAAGGTTAGACTGTCCGTTGAACCAAAGGCAATGGGAAATAAAGGCATTTATATTAAAGACAAAATAGTATCATTTATTAAAATGCCATTGAATTTTCATCGCTTCAAATGCAATGGAAATGGAGACATTTTTGCCAAAGATAAAAATTTCCACACAAAATCCCATTGTTAATACCAATGGCAATACTAATGGCAATACCAATGGCAATACCAATGGCAAAACCAATGGCAATACCAATGGCAATACCAACGGCAAAACCAGTGGCAATACCAATGGCAATACCAATGAAAATACCAATGGCAATACCAATGGGATTTTGTGTGGAACTTTTGATCTTTGGCAAAAATGCCTTCATTTCCATTGCGTCTGGAACAATGGGAATTCAATGATATTTTTTAATGGCAATGAAGGGCACATTTTCATAAGGGGAGCTTTCAACCTCACTGAGTGAGTTGGGCCTCCGTTCCGATGAGGGACAGGAAGAGGTCCTTAAACGACGGCCAGTCCTCAAACATTTCTGCGAAGTGCGGTAGCTGGATCCTGGGGAGGGAGCTGCGAGCGGATGTCGCCCCGGCCCTGGCGATTGTAGACTCGGCTGATTTGGACTGCTCGGCTATGTGGGCAGCGTAATCCAGAAGGATTCCCTTCTGGGTGATGTAGGCTTCCTCAACCTTACCCAGTACATCGGATTTCAGGTACCTTTTTAAAGCATCATTATGCACTGTGCGTAAGATTTTATTCTGTTCTTCGAATCTCGACCAGTAAAGGCCATCGCACACAAAATTGCACAGGCTGCATAAGCATAGCATAAGACCGCTGGACCAATGAGCATTCAGCATAAAGTCGCCATATTGATTTACAGAACATGACAGAAGCATAGGCAGAACATGTGCATAAATGCCATGCATAACATAAGACCGTCTGGACCAATGAACATCGAACATAAAGTCGTCGTATTGATTTACAGAGCATAACAGAAGCATAGACAGAACATGTGCGTAGTAAACGAGAAATTCCATAAAAACGAATCTTCAACCAATCAAATGCCAGTAATGAGTCTCGATCACCAAGAATGCGTTCGAGAAACACGCTACTAGAGCTGATAGTGCACTCTTCGAACATACCTCAAGAAGCAAACCTATTATTTTGATGTGTATCGAATGTTGTGTTGTTCGTGTGAATATTGTTGTTTATTACCGAGCATATAGCAAATAAAAATATGGAGGAAGATCATGAGAATTATTGTGCGAAAAGAAGAGAAGATGAAGATGAAAATTGCAATAACAATATAGTTTACAATAGAACTTCAAGAGAGGACGATTCTCTGTTAGTGGATGTTGTTAAAGGTTACCCCTATCTGTATGATAAACAATCAAGAGATTTTAAAGATATAAAGAAAAAAAATAATTCATGGGAAGAAATAGGAGAAATCTTAAACTCGACGGGTATAGAATACATTTTTTTACACCAATATTACATTCATATATGTGTGACTGTTTTAATATATTTTAATAATTATAATGTATTTCTTATGTATAAATATAGTTGTAATGTGTGTGCGTGTGCGAGTAAAATAAATTTTTATTCTATTTATATATGTTTCAGCTGCAGATTGTCAGATAAGATGGGCAAGACTACGCGAACGATATTCTCGTGAGAAAAAATTACAAGAAATGGAAACTAGAAGTGGTAGTGGACATGTAACATGTGACGTGACAATGTCGCGTCCACCGCCCAGACGGTAGCTCGGCCGAGGGGAAAGTCGGGGATGGCGCCTCGACGTGAGAGGGGGGGGGGCTATTTGCGCTAATTTATTGTAAGTTAGATTTCGTAGGTACGACAGGTGGTGCCGGAGCGTGTGATTAATGACGGAGATGTAACGACTTGTGTCGCAACGAGGGAAGGACGGACGCTTGGGGAACGCTAGACGGAGTGGTTGGCTGACGGGCGGGTCACTGGGGCCCACCGCTGCGGAAGCGCATGAAATGTCTCGCACAGCACATCCCTGGGCCCGCCGCAGCAGAACGAAGGGTGCGACACCGCTACGGCAGAGCGGGTGTACGACCCAGATGCCTCCCCTGACAGTACCAAGGGCACCGAGCAGCGTAGCCACGGCCTGGCCAGCCGAGCTAACACTGAGATGGGCCCGCACATCGTGACAGCGGATTGAAAATGCCGCGGGCAGGCAGCGGATTGAGCGGTGCCGCTCGCCTTCGGCTCGTGCGTCCACTCCGCACTCGTGTCCAATTCTCAACTTCCCGCACTTGTTACACAAATAACTATTGTTTATTTTATTATTTTGTTTATTTACTATCGCGTATTTTGTTAATGTTTTGACACTTTAGTGACCGTATAGGTTACTCTTCTATGACGGTGTAGTATCATTCGTGAGCCGAGACCGAGCATCGCAACGCAAAATTTAAATTTTGACCTAATTTAATTTTTGAATTAGTATATTACAATGGATGGTAATTTATTATTATTTAAAATTATTTAAACTAATCTAAATACTTTTCAAAGTTAAAGATTTGTTTAATGAAAAGAGATTTATATTATCTGTTTCGGAATGAGTGTCAAGCGTCAGCATTGCTACATTTTGAGGTAAACGGAACAACCCGGAGTCCCCACGCTCGGCACAATAAACCGCGAGGAACATGCAAGACTCACGTGGAATCTCACGGAAAATAGGATGATCGGCGCGCGTACGAGAGCTCGGAACGCGAGTCCTCGCATTCCGAAGCCCAGTCTGAATTCGGAGCTCCTTCTCTCTACACGTGCCGACACTCGAAGTCCTAGTAAAATCTCCTAGAGCGTGTATTTGAACGAACTTGATACGAATCTCCTGCCGAGTAGTAGACCGAGCCGCGGATTCTCCAGTGGTTGACCTCGTTTCGCGATCGCAATCTGGTCGCTGCACTTTCGTTCGCGACAAGATATCCGCCGATTAAGAGCCCAAGCCGGACTCTTCCAGAAGATCTCCGTGCGCGTTGTGCAGCAGTGAGATACCAGACTCAAGATTTCCGTGCGTGTTCGCTCCGGGCTCTCGTTCCCTGCTCCATCACCCGACCGCTTCTACATATTTATTAAAATAAAGACTCTGCTTAACGTTGTACCGGTCACCTCACATTTATTTGCCCGTTATCCTGAACGTATCAGTTTCCGTCCGGAGTACAAAACGAAACTGTATATCCGAAACATTATCCATTCTGATAGTCATAAAACTATATTGTTTTCGATCTATAAAATAATAATTAATTTATAATTAAATATAAATAATAAATTTCTATATTTAATATTTAAATTTTTTTAGAAGATCATTTATCTAGTGACAAAGAATATACTGATATGGATATGTCTAATATAACAGAAGTAGCTTTAGAAATGCAAAATAATGGTAAGTTGTAAAAAATGATATTTAAATAAAAATAATTAGTCATTCAATATGTATTTTAGAATCAATTAATTTTTTTAAGTACTTCAAAAACTTTCAGAAAATATTTTTATTTATGTCACAGAATTACATTTATAAAATAGATACACACATCAGCATTTGTTATAATAAAAATAATTTTTGCTTGAAATAAATATATTTATAAATAATATTTTTGGTTGATACATAGTGTATAAACTATTTTTTTTACATAATTTTACAGGTTCAAACTGGTGGTCGGAGTACCGAGAAATGATTGACAACAACAATTCCAATTTATCCTTTTCTAATGAAAGTGAACCTGGTACGTCAGATACAAGATTCTTTGAGTCAGCCTGGTTGACTTAAGAGTCCACCCAAACATTTCCTTTGGGTTACATTATATAATATATGTATAAGTAACGTGTATTAAACAATTTTAGATTCCCATTTAAAGGATTCTTTGACGAGCTCTTCAACATTGTCCAATACAGGCCGTTTGCCAGAGGATGAAACAATACATACCTCACAAAGTGTCCCTATTGGAGTCGACGATGAGCAAAGTGGGTTTAACACTTAATCATTTCTTCACTTACATATACTTAACTTTTCATAATCGTCAACAGCTAAAATTGATTTTATGTAGTTTGTGGACACAATCAGATTAACATCTCCGCTAGCATCGATGTGACTTTTGGTTATTTTACTCTATCGATCAAAACTAATTATTACATTTAAAAAATAATTGGAAATCAAACTCATCAATGCTGTAGAGATATTCTTTGCCCACATCATTAATCAAAACTAATAATTATTTTACTTATCTTATTTACTTTGTATTAGTTCTATGAAATTATTACATTCTACATATGAACCGACAAATATCTTTTTATAAATACTTATTGTATTCTTTAGACTAATAATTTTTTTAAACCAAATCATCAATATTTAAGCAACTAAAAATATTCGGACAACCAAGATCCATTCCTGACCGATTACGGCGTTTTCCCTTTGTTTGATTGTATATCTTACTCGATCGTATAATCTCATACTTATTCAAATATTAAAGTTCAGGAACCATTAATGAAGGTGCTTGCTGCGTTAGCGTTTATTTTTATAAAAAGTGTGCAAGTAGAAACTTGCACATAGCTTCCTCATAGTTTTTAAATGTACAAGTGGAAACTTGTACATTGCTTTCTCATAGTTTTTAAGTGTGCAAGTAGAAACCTGCACATTGCTTCCTCTATGAGGAAGCCTGTTTTGTTATGCATAATTATTAGTAGATATTTATTAATTTAGTTTCCTCATAGAGGAAGAAATGTGCAGGTTTCTACTTGCACACTTAAAAACTATGAAAAAGCAATGTACAAGTTTCCACTTGCACACTTAAAAACTATGAGGAAGCAATGTACAAGTTTCTACTTGTACATTTAAAAACTATGAGGAAGCAATGTGCAAGTTTCTACTTGCACACTTAAAAACTATGAGGGAGCAATGTACAAGTTTCTACTTGCACATTTAAAAACTATGAGGAAGCAATGTGCAAGTTTCTACTTGCACACTTTTTTTTATAGATAGAGTATCATTAAAGATAGATTGGTGTTGAATTTGGCAATAATCGGTAAAGGGGTTACCAATTTTTGCCTAAAAAGTGTACAAGTCATACATGTAATTTTATATATAAGGTATTATTAAAGGGAGGTTTTTTTTTAATTGAGCGAAGATTAGTGAAAAGATTACCAATTTCTGCCTAAAAAATGTATAGGGTAGACCGAGGCAAATCGGATTACTAATTAGCACGATAAAATAGCTCGTTTAAAATAAAACACTAACGAAAATTGTCTTAAAACTTATATTAATCCGATTCACCTCAATCTACCCTAAGTTATTTGATGGATAGAGTATCATTAAAGGAAAATTGTTATTTAATTTGGCGAGGATCGGTGAAGGGATTACCGATTTCTGCTTAAAAAGTGTCTAAGATGTACATGTAATTTTATATAAAGTATTATTAAAAGTATTATTAAAAGAAGGTTGTTTTGAATTTTGCGAGGTGAAAGGGTTACCGATTTCTGCTTAAAAAATGTGTAAGTTATTTAATGGATAAAGTATCATCTAAGAAATGTATTTAATTTGGCGAGGATCGGTGAAAGAGTTACCGATTTTTGCTTAAAAAGTTACATGTATTAGTTATACATGTAATTTTATACAGTGTATCATTAAAAAAAGGTTGGTATTGAATTTGGCGATAATCGGCAAAAAAAATCCTGTTTTTATATTGAATTTTTCAAAATTTTAAATGCCTTTAACTCAAGAACTAATCAATCAAATCTTAAAGAATTATATATGAAATAATGGTAAAAAAGACTGAAGAATTATATATGAAATAGAGGTAGAAAAGACTGAAGAATATAATAAAATTAGAAATAGTCCAATATATCAAAATTTGCAAAAGTTATAGCAACCACAAACATTTCTAAACAAATTCAAAAAAAATTTTTTAAAAGAACCCCTTTACCGATCATCGCCAAATTCAATACTAACTTTCCTTAAATGATACTCTATCGATTAAAAAAAAAATTCAGCCCGATATCTCAATATTTGCGGAAGTTAGAGCAACCACGGACATTTCTTAAAAAATTCAAAATTTAAAAAAAAAAGAACCCCTTTACCGATCATCGCCAAATTCAATACCAACCTTCCTTGAATGATACTCTATCGATTAAAAAAAAATCAGCCCGATATCTCAATATTTGCGGAAGTTAGAGCAACCACAGACATTAAATCTGCACATACACACACACACACACACATACGGACATTTTTTTAAGGCGATATTTCGACGTTTTACAACAATCTGAACATATTGGCAGAAAAAATTCAAAAAACAATCTCTTCGTTGGTTTCTTCTACCCCTATTTCATATATAATTTTTTTAAATTTGGTTGACTAAACCCAACTTAAACGCAATCGAAGGTTCATATATGAAATTCACGGAAACAAAGCTTCCTCTATGAGGAAGCAATTCATTTAAATAATAAATTATTATATTGCAAAACTAAAAAAATTATGGCATTTTATTTATTCAGATTCTACGAGTGACATACAAAAGCATTGTCAATTAAGAAAAGGTCCGAGTAGAAAACGTAAAAGGAACCCTGATGAGTGGGCTGTCAATATTTTGAAAAAGGCCCAAGATAATGGTACGGCGTGTACAACTCAAAGTGGTCAATCAGTATCGAAAAGAAAAATGGGTGTAGGATGCTTTTCGTGTCGCTACAAATGTTCGGAACGTATTACACTTATGGAAAGGCAAAAATTTTTTAATGAATTTTGGCAAATGGGTGACCATAATCGTCAATGGGATTACATTGACAAATCTATCACAACCATTCAACACAGAGACCAATCAAATGATGGGAAACAAAGAAAAAGGAGCATAGCTCGTCAATATTCACTGACTGTGCAAACAAGAAAAATCAAAGTTTGCCAAACTATGTTCCTGGCTACCTTTGGTAATTATCATTTATTTTCATCTAATTTTATAAACTGTTGTACTTATTTTAAATTATTTACAAAATAATCATATTCAATTATTTACTTTTCATAATTATAATTTCCAATTTAAAATTTAATTTAAAATTGTTTAGTTTTTATTTTGTATAATTATATTTAAAAAAATCGGATTAAAATATAAATATAATTTGTACTTAACATGATTAAAATCTTATTAATATGTTTTAACAGGAATAAGCAATAAGTGGTTAGAGAGCATTCAGAAGAAAAAAAATTTTATCATCGACTGGGCAGATTATTATTGCAGACGGCAGAGGCAAGCACCTAAATCGGCCTAAAAGAATTCAGGCTGAAATTACAAATTCAGTGAAAAATCACATTGAATCGTTTCCGAAAGTTGATTCTCATTATTGCAGAGCATCTACACAACGTGAATACCTTTCAAGCGATTTAAGTATAAATAAAATGTACAGAAAATACACAGAAGATATGAAAGAATCAGGACAGCTTGAGGTAGCCTCTAAACATCACTATCGTGATGTATTTTGTAATGAATACAATTTATCCTTTCATAAACCAAAAAAGAATCAATGTGACCAATGCACAGCTTTTAAAAATTTATCAGTCGGTGAAAAATTGATAGCCCAGAAGGAACAAGATGAACACTTACGAAATAAAGACTTTGCCAGAAATTGTATGAAAGAGGATAAGCAGGCTGCTGTGAATGACTCCACCATTTGTTGCGCATCTTTCGATTTACAAAAAGTTTTGAATGTCCCATGCGCTGAATCATCTGCTTTTTATTATAAAAGAAAATTATCTATATATAATTTTACCATTTTTGATTTGGCTACGAAAGAGGGCGAATGCTTCATTTGGAATGAAACAACAGGAAAACGTGGGGCTAACGAAATTGCAAGCTGCTTATGGAAATTTATATGTACCAAAGTTAAAAATGGTTGCACGGAATTTCGCTTTTATGGCGACAATTGCGGAGGCCAAAACCGTAATCGTATTTTATATACAATGTATATGAAGGCAACGCTTAATTTCAAAATATCAATAAGTCACAGGTAAATTACTAATAATTTTAACTAATTAACAAAATTGTAGTTTTTACATAATATCAATGAATCAACAATTCACTTTAGTTATCTAAAACTTTAAATCATCAATAAATTTCAGGTATCTTGAAAAGGATCATACTCAAACTGATGGTGACTATATGCATTCAAGTATTGAGGGTGCAGCAAAACATAAAGTGTTGTATACGCAAGAGCAATGGTGCGACGTAATAAGATCTGCGAAAGTAACCGATCCGAAATATAAAGTTTATATAGTAGAGCAATCTGAAATTTTTGACTTCTCGAGAAAAAGCAGTGGAAAAACGTGTCCAGAAAAAGCAGTGGAAAAACGTTCCAATTTCAAAAAATACTAAAATAGAAATAAAAATAAATGGAGACAAAATCATTGCTTATAATAAAGAATATAATAACAATATGGTGAAAAACAAAAATATTTATGAAGATAGAGTTGACGCAATGTTATACTTTCAAAATACAGTTGAAAATACGGATGAATCCAAAACGAAAGATTTTGAGAATCTTATAAAAAACAATTTAATTCCAGCCGAATTTCATGATTTTTATTTTAAATTGATGGAATAAATTTTTTTCATGTAAATATAGTTTAAGTTTTGCGTTATTAAAAGACAATATTTTCTTTCCGTTAATTTTATATGTTTATGTTCTGTTAATAATTATATTATAATAAATAAAAATACATATGTATATCTATACAAATATGCATTGTATATAATTTATTTCAAATAATGGAAAAGTTTTTTCCGCCAGTGAATATAAATAAAATCATAAACTTCAGTTGACTATAACTGGCATATTTATTAAAAAATCACAACGTTTCGGTCCAAATTTGGACCCTCTTCAGGTGAACTCTTACAAAGCACCCGGGAAAAAATGGAGGAGATCTGACCATGTCTGATTTGATAAAATGAGATACAACGAGATCTGAAATTCAAGTAAAGTCAGATCTGATTGGATACAATTTTATCTCGCCAGATCTGCATGGCCATATCTGATCACATGCAGCCAGATATGCTGAACTGTAATCCGATCTCACCAGATCTGACCATTGCTGCCGTTCGATTTTGAATCGCAGATCCAATCGGATCTCTTCCGATCTAATCGGACATTACCTGATTGCTTCAGATCTCCTGAGGTACGAGCAAACATCACGCCTCAGATCTTGCCGAATCTGAGCAGACCTAGCCAGACATATCTTGATCTCACCAGATAAGACCAATCTTAGCTTACAAAGTTGTGTTGCTGATCCAGTCAGATCTCTTCCGATCTTGTCGGATCTGACCAGACCTAGCCAGACATATCTTGATCTCACCAGATAAGACCAATCTTAGCTTACAAAGTTGTGTGCTGATCCAATCAGATCTCTTCCGATCTTGTCGGATCTGACCAGACCTAGCCAGATATATCTTGATCTCACCATATAAGGCCAATCTTAGCTTACAAAGTTGTGTTGCTGATCCAATCAGATCTCTTCCGATCTTGTCGGATCTGACCAGACCTAGCCAGACATATCTTGATCTCACCAGATAAGACCAATCTTGGCTTACAAAGTTGTGTTACTGATCCAATCAGATCTCTTCCGATCTTGTCGGATCTGAGCGGATTTCGTCAGTGTAGGACTTATAAAAATTTCGTTATCTCGAATCGTCATTATATTATAATTTTTACACCCAAAATGTTAAACATTATATATAAAATATAAATAATAATATTAATTCTGTAAAAGAAGCTTAAATGAGATTTTTGACAAAAAAATCGATTCTTAATTATATAAATTAATTAAAAATATATATAGTTTTCTCAATTAATTTAAATTTATTGAAATTATATAATACATTAAAACATACATACATACATATATATATACATACATATATATATATATATATATATATATATAGCTTACCCTAACGCCTAGCCTATAATTATTTCTTAAATTCTTGTCTTTCGTTTTCACTCCGCGAACATCTCTTTATATTTTAATTTAGATTCAAATACACCTACACACCGGACACATATTTAATTAAATTCATGTAACTTCATTCCGATTAATTGTAATAATAGTGGGCAGGATGTTTATTTTCAAATAGGTTTTCCCTTCAAAAATCCTGCCCGATCACCCCCGCATTTATGTAACACCCGCGATGAATACACCTTACACATACATTTTCACTTTAAATATCTCAATTCCCGGTTTAATTTGCCTACGTCTTACTTATTGTAATAGCGATAGTTTATTTAATTCGGAATAAATGTTTTATTTATGTTAAATATAAATTTCCATTTCATTTATTTGTAACTTAAGACCTCACCCATTACTCTCCCATCTCTCGAAATCGCACGAGGTCCGATCCTAAGTTAAAGGGATTAAATTCCCTGACTTAAAAGAGGACCGACGATCGCACCGCTCACGGAAGGCGTCCTACCGTCTCCACGGACGTTCACCCTTCCTGAGCCATTGAAAAGTGCGTTCGGCTCGCGCCACGCGCCTCAGAGCGTGTACCTGCGAGCAACATTCTTAAGCGTCTAGTTGCGTCCTTCCTTACCCCTACCCCTCTGGTTAGCCTTTCCTTTCTTATCTTAATCCTGGGGTTGGACGTAACAATGTAACATATGATTATATATTATTATTGTTTGCGTCTGGTCGAAGGAGTTACGAGTGACAGAGAATTTTGAATTTAATTGCAAAGTCTCTTTAAGTATGTAATTGTCTATAATAAAAATAATAATTATGTACAATATTTAGTCTTTATGCCGCGAGCTACGGACAAAGATTCCGTGAACGACGGATATTCTCGCGCGTGAAAGCGAGCACACGATAACCGCGAGCCTCGGATAGACGGATAGACGGCGACAGCAACAGCGACTTTACCATAGAGCCACTGAGAGATAGTTTTTTTTTTTATTTATACAATGTATATTTATGTTCAACATTTTACAAATAATTATTTTTATTTCAAATAAATAAAAACAAATTGAAGCTATTTTTTAAATGTATTTGATGCAATTTTAAAGTTTGTAATATTTCTTTTATAACATGTTATTTATTTTATTGCTTTTTGTACAATTTATACTTGTCTTGTAAAGAATATGTATGCATATTTACCATTTGTGTTAGCTGACTACTCTAGTAGTCTAGTAGTCTGACTACTAGAGTAGTCAGCTAACACAAATGGTAAATATGCATACATATTCTTTACGAGACAAGTATAAATTGTACAAAAAGCAATAAAATAAATAACATAAAGTAGAATACTTTAAAATTGACCTACTGAGTTTCTTTAACACGCACCGTGTCCGTATTATGTATTTTACTTACATTGTCATTATATTACAACATCTCATCGTTTAGTATTTACTCAGCGACAATCGTTATTGTACGATATATGTTTTATATAACTTGTATGATTGTAAAGTATTTTTATATTAGTACATAATCATTCACTCTCTAATGGCTTTACGTTTATACTGTAATAGGATAAATGAAAAACAGTAATGAATTTTTAAAAGAACAGGAACATAGAATTATATTTTTTAATTTTACGCAGTTCTTTCTATTACCTGTTACAAGAATATTATGATAACAAATAAGTGTATAAACTGTATAATACGTATAGTTTTGTAGATACAAATTTTTTAAGATTATGCCGTTTTATAAGAATAATCGAGTAGTCGATTTTGAAAAGTATAATATTGTTCACGACATTATAAAAAATAATGTAAATAATGTTTCATATGCATAATCTTATAAATCGTTAATTTATTACTAATTGAAACTAAAAATCCGAGGAGACAGAATTTTACAACGTCGTTTTGACATAGTGTAGAGTAATAGTCAGCTATCACAAATGGCACAGATGCATAATATATTCTTTGCAAGACAAGTATAAATTGTAAAAAAAGTAATAAAATAAATCACATGTTATAAAGGATATATCACAACATTAAAAGTGCACCAAATACATTAAAAAAATAGTTTTAATTTTTATATTTTTTTTCTTGTCAAATAAGATAAAAATTATTTGTAAAATGTATTCAACATAATTATACATTGTAAAAATTGGAATAAAATATCCATCAGCGGCTTTTGACAACCAGTGATTCCTCTGCGTATATTTCACGCCCGGTAGATGCGGCCTGTATATTTACGTACGGCAGGCGACCGTTACGAATCCGCGTAAGCAAATGAATGCGCGTATCGTGTCGCGAGCGGGCCGGACAGCACGCTGCTAGACGATCTCTCTCTCGTGACAGATCTCGCTTCTCGTGCACGTTGTGACGTGCAGATTGTGTCGTGTGACAGGAAGTCAAAGAAATATATTCTACGATCCTATTGTCATTCGTAAGTATTGCTCATGTCATTTATGAAATTTTTGTATTATATGCAGCAATTATTTATTATATAATATTTCTGTATCTTTTTCTTAGCAACATTAGAAATGAAGGAAGACTATCGGCACAAGTATCTAAGCACCCGCCGACTTTCCCGGAAGAAAGGATGGGCAAGAAGGTATGTTATACACAATCATATATCTGTCTGAGGCGGAAAAATAATAGTATAAAGGTCGATTCAGACACAGCCGTGCCGTACCCGTACCATATCCGTACCGTACACGGACAGAAACATTAGACAAGGATTCCTATTGTCTCCATCCTTGTCTAATGTTTCTGTCCGTGCACGGTACGGATACGGTACGGGTACGGCACGGCTGTGTCTGAATCGACCTTTAAAATGTACAAGAGGCATTTAAGAATAAAGACTTTGACTGTGTGATTTTTCAACGAGAAAAAATTCCATTCAGTACTGTATAATAGTGTACTGTATAATCCCGATAGAGTGGATAACGCAGAAGCGAAATGAGCAGATCACTAATCACGGGAGCGTTTCGACAGAATTTTTGAAAGGGGCGATCAGAACAATCCTGTGATTAATGATTCGCTGATTCCGCGTGATCCGCTCCATCGGGATGCATCCAAAGATAACAATAATAACTGAATAAAAAAATTAAATCTTCTAAAAGTTTATTTAATTTATTATTGTTTTTGTTTTACATTATTAAAAATAGAAAAGGATTGAAATGGTTGAAAACATTTTTGAAAACGTTTATTTCTTATCGGAAAATGTCAACTTTTAAATTACTTTAGCTTCGCGAAAAAGAATGTAGAGTAAGAGTAAAAACAAAAGTATTTTAGAGGCCACAGTCTTTATTTCAAAGTGCCCTTTGTACATTTTTGATATATAACTTATAAAAAGTCGGACAGCAAAGCCGTAACAGTGTTTGGATTAAATTAAATTAGTATTAATAAACGTTTCGGTCAGTCATGTTCTGTGTTATACGTCAAAATATGAAAACTGATAAACAATACAAAACTTGTTATAAACGCATTGTTCGTATAGCATATTCATAACAATATATTAAGACTTTTACCTCGTTTCTTCCGTATGGAAAAGTAAAATAATTAAATAGATTGATGTGAAGATGTGAAATTCTACAATAGCCGTAAGACGCAAGCAATAAGACATAGGCAATAAGAATTATTTAACAACAGTCGATTATTCTTGAACTGAAAAATCTCATTTGTCAATAGCTTATACTGCTTATTTTTTACTACATACTCTTACGGTCATTGTAGACGAGCCTTTTTCTTTGTAGACAGTCATAAAAACTGTCACTCATACATGACGAGAATCGTGCTTTTACAGTTTTTTTACATAACCATCTAAAGATTTCCATCTTTTGTATTGTTTATCGGTTTAAAAATTTGACGTACTACACTAAAGATGGTGTAATGACTGACCGAAACGTTTGTTAATATTAATTTAATTTAATTTAATACTATTAATGTAACGCAAACACTTTGTTATGGCTTTGCTGTCCAGCTTTTGGTGGACATGCAAAGTCACAAAGAAAAATGTGCCGAATTTTGAAAACTCGTATATTGTTCCGAAAAGTCAAAATCCTGAAATGAAACGTAACAATGTCCCAAAAGGTCATAATCTTGAAATACAAGAAATGGGACAATGTGTCGGGAAAAATTATAAACTAAATTAAATATATCGAGATAGCACCGTATCTCGAAATTCAAAAGAGAGAGAGTAGACAAAGTATTTCAGAATTGTCTCGACAATTTTGCCAGATATTTTTTAATGTATAATTCTTATACAATAAAAAGAAATAGAAAAAGAAGTGTTTGTGTGTGTGTGTGTGTATACATAGCGTAACATATATGATATCTTAGAATGATTTGTATATATATATATATATATATATATATATATATATATATATATATATGATAGAGATACTCCAGTGTCACTTTTGGAGTAACATTGGCGTGATATATAATGTTATTATATATATATATATATATATATATATATATATATATATATATATATATAATGTTCTGCTGCATAAATTTAATTTTCACATACAGGTAATTCTATCTATCAGCTTCTTCAGAGATGTTTAGAAGTTCTGAGGCATGAATTCAGCGAGCTTAAAACACAGTAATGGCAGATCAGTTAATGTATGTCAAGGAGGATCTTATATTACAGCACCATTAGATGTTTTACGATTTTATTGTAACTAAGGTAAATATACTAAATGATAAAACTTATGAAGCAATATCACAATGTTGGCATGTTATTTTATTTTACTTAGGTATTTATCACGATTGAAAGAATACTTTGTATAATTCTCCTTTATGTTATTTTAGATTATGGTACGAGAGGAACAAACACATTTTTCCATCGAGTAGATGGGAACCTTTTGATCCAACGAAAAGTTACAACAAGTATACAGTGTCGGATAAAAATAGGAAGAAAGATAAAATCTGATAAACTTATATTCAACGAATTGTCCAATTTCGTTTAAAGGATTTAGATTCAAAGGACTGTAATCTTCTTAATCGCGGGGCCATCAGATTGCACATTTTCTGACTGCGGAGATTTTTCGGTCGGCATCTTTTCTTCGCCGCTAGCGCTCTTTCCTTTTCCTGCTCTTTTTCACGTTCCATCTATTTACATTAATAGGAAAATTATTACGCATTAACTCAATAAGCGTTGAACTTGCATACATAAGTGAATCTCGCGTTTTATGTAAAATTTGTAAAAAACCGGTAATCTAACCTATGTTTACGCGAGCGTTACTTCTGTAGTAACTTATGATACGATAAAACAATTAAAAAAGGCCAAATTTCGAGCAATATTATTGCTCGAAATTTGGCCTTTTTTAATTGTTTTAGCTGTTTGCTTCATCGAGCGTAATTTTTTCGTTATAATACGATAATTCCTCCGCGTAAACGAGAGATTTTATAGTAACTACGATGATATCGTATAAGTTGTTACAGAAGTAATACTCACGTAAACGTAGACTACTATAATTCCTGTCACATGTACTTAGTCACGTATAAAAGAGTCACGGTGCGGTCTCGCTTCGCGTGTACTTGACGCGAGACACTCGTGTCTCTTGATATATACGCGAGCGTTACTTCTGTAGTATAATATAATAACTTACGATAATTTCTTCGCGTAAACGGGAAAATCTCCTCGACATCAGCTCCCTGCCGTTATAGGATTTTCTTCGTATCCTATCTTCTGAAGGAACCCATCGAAAATTCTTAATATGTATGACTAGATGACATTCAGAGCACTGGGCAAAAATCACATATTTTGTAAGAAACCGGTAATCTAACCTATACTACGTTTACGCGAGCGTTACTTAATTCTGTAGTAACTTACGAACGATACGATAATTTCTCCGCATAAACGGGAGATTTTATATAGTAACTACGATGATATCATTCGTATAAGTTACTACAGAAGTAATACTCACGTAAACGTAAAGTACTATAATTCCTGTCACATGCACTTAGTCGCATAAAAGCGTCACGGTGCGGTCGCGCTTCGCGTCGTATAATAATAGGATAATTACATGTAAATAAAACAATTACCTTGAATCAGAAAAAATATTAATCGTCGCATCACGTAAAGAGTCACGGTCAGTATCGCTCCGCGCGTATACTTGATGATGACACGAGACACTACCGTGTAGGTTAACTGACGGTGACAGCGCGCTGAACGCACTGTCTGCACTGCGCGCAGGACACACACGTAGTATATACATACTAACTGCACTAACTGCACTGAGCGCAGTACGCACACGTAATAATAACATACCGATTTCGAAACTGGCGATAGTAGCGCGCCAGTGTCGAAAAAGTGAAAGTTACATTCCTCTGATTGGTTGGTTGGTTGAGAGACGTCGACGTAGAAGAAAGTATCTTTAAAAATTTCACATTTTCGACTTTGCGTCGCAATATCTCCGCTCGTAGGGCACGTAGCGGAAAATGTTATAGGAGATACCCCCCCAATTCGAACCCCAAGCTATCGATCAAGCCTACTTAGAACTTGATCTGTTCACTCGTTATATGAGATCTCAACATCTCGAGTACTCGCAACCCGTCGCGTCGCGTAGAGAGTCACGGTCGGTCTCGCGCTCTGGTTTTAACAGAGTCCGCTTGTGAAAGAACCGTATACTTAACGCGAGACACTACCGTGTCTCTTGATGTATAGTATGATGGAATATATTGAATATGCAAAAATATTGTTATATAAATATTACTTTATTATTTGTAATATATTATTAGATATTAATTAATACATTTACTTAAAGTAATATTTGGTTTTTTATACTGCACTGAAAGTATTACAGTTATATAAAATATATTATAAAATAATTATATAAGTATAAAGTAGTGCGTATCATAAAGTTATATTAATATCACAAAAAAATAATATATATATTTTTTAAGTTTATAAGTTTAATAAAAAAAAAGTTTAAAGTAATTTAAAAAACTATTCTTAAAAAACGTAGAAATTGTAGTTGAAATTAAAGCTTATCTTCTCTCTAATATTTGGTTTTTTATACTGCACTGAAAGTATTACAGTTATATAAAGTATATTATAAAGTAATTATAAGTATAAAGTATAAAGTATGTAGTACGTATCATGAAAAAAGTTATATTAAAGTTATATTAATATAAAAAAATATATAATATATATTTTTTAAGTTTATAAGATTAATAAAAAAAAAGGTTAGTAACTTAAAAAATTATTCTTACAAACCGTTAAAAGGAATTGTAGTTGAAATTGAAGCTTATCTTCTCTCAGTCTTTTCATTATTGGATTTTTTTAGGCTGATTCGGCCTCTTTGTTTTTTTTTTTTATTTTGTTCATATTTTCGTTTAAGTTCACCAATTTTTTGGGACATAGCTGTTCGAACTTCTTTTCTGGTTTGCTCCTTTTTTTCAGCTCGTTCCATAGCATAATCAGTAATGCATATAATCATTATAAAAGTCATCATGAAAATATAAAACAAAATTGAAACGATTTGTAAATAATAAATATTGTTTCGGAATATTACCCAAAATCTCATTTTTTGCAATTTCATTCAATGATTTGACTGGATTTTCTGTTTCTCGCTTATTTTTATGGACACGAGAAGCTTGTCCAGTAAACGTTGCATTCAAGTATCCCGAAGGCTTAAATACGCCTACAATTAATCGCCGAGCAAGATGGGTAGCTTGATTTGACAGTGCCAAAGCAGGTGCAAGTTCAGACGCTTTACAGTAGATCTTATCAATGAGTTTTACCATCTGTTTAATATACATATATGCAAACAATTAATTTTTTTATCGTACAAAAGATAAAATATACCACGAGATTAATATTTTATAAAAATCATCTATATTTTGCGTACTTTCTCTCCAGGCCAATCTTTACCAAAAAGGTCACTTTCGTCAGCTAAGAGATTGTCGACTCCATCATCTACTTTTTCAGCTTTCGTATGAGTATTGCCTATGTCGTAATCAGAGTCAGTTGTTTTGTCTTTCCTGTGATAGTTTATGGTTTCTACTTTATCTTCTGTTTTTTTTTGTTTAATTTTTTAATTGCTTTATAAAATCAAAAGTGTCGTTGCTATTATTAGATCCACTGTCGCTGAAAGTATTTTCCTTATCATCACATTCACTCTAGGTAGTATCAGAATCATTATTTTCAGGTTTTAGTATTTTTTGTCTCTGTGAAGTACTCTGCGATAACTGTAACGGCTGGACAGTGGCAGACTGTGAATGTCTCGCTTCGGCTATACAAATAAAAAATAAAAAATCTTTTTATTTTAATATTTAAATAAAAAATGCTTATTTTATTGATGCACCTGTTTTTGGTTTAATAATTTCATTCATGATCAAAAACTTGAAAAAAGAAATTGTATTTCCCATCTTTAGAAAATTTTATTTCTTTAATTTTTTCTCAAACATACTACATATTGTGATATTTAATATCACATTAACAGAGAACATTATATATAATTATCATGTACATTAAAAAATTAATTTCAAATATATTAAATAATTTGAGTGACGAATTCAAAAATTATATACAAAAGATTAAATAAAAAATAAAATTAACATATAAGAGACAAAAATTACAAAAGACATTTTAGAAATATTGGACACAAAAATTATATTGACAAATATTATGACTTCATTATATGATTAAAAATATAAATAGAAATAAAAACAACAAATTAAAT
This sequence comes from Temnothorax rugatulus, assembly GCA_035220575.1. Taxonomy (NCBI): domain Eukaryota; kingdom Metazoa; phylum Arthropoda; class Insecta; order Hymenoptera; family Formicidae; genus Temnothorax; species Temnothorax rugatulus. The sequence continues at coordinate 42,819 of JASTWL010000821.1, read as the reverse complement.
GATCAATAGGAACAAAAAAAATAAATAATCAATAAAAATTTTAATAACATTAATCATATTACATATTTAAACAATATATTATTGAATATTTCAAATCCCTTATGTGCTATGACTTACCTTTCGATTTTTTAGAGAACTCAATTTCTGTGTATGCATCTTCGAGCATTTTTTTAAATTCATCTTTTGATAGGCTACTTAATCGTACAGTCGTTTTTTTCAGTTTCTTGTCATTTGTAATGGTAGCTTCAATAAATGATTGAGTAGCCTCATCTCCTTTTTTTTTATCTGCTGCCTCATTATCATTTTTCTATAAAACATTTATATATTTATTAATTTAACATTTTATAGGTAGATGTCAATTTTAGGATAACGATATACATAGTTACATAAAATTGATAAAAATACAGTCATAATAATTTAAACAAGAAATCTGGATTATAAATACATAGAAAATGTTTCAATGAAGAGAATGAATTATATTATTATATATTATATTATATTATTATCGTCTTATAGTATTATCAAGAGACGCAGCAGCGTCTTGACGCCAAGAAATTAAAAAGCAAATTTTTAAAGTATTGGTCAGTGTCGCTGCGTATATATTCTTTAAATAGAAAATAAATGGCGTCACAGGTCACTTTTAAACTTCGTTATATATATACATTAATATTTAAAAATTTAATTTAACTTTAATTAGCATATTACACTACATATTTTTATTATATAATGGCTTATTGCCATTATCGAAATAATATATATTATAATTATGGGGGGATTTTCTTTATAAAAATTGAATTAAAACAAAAATCCAAATATAAATTTGCCATTGACCGAATAGTGTTTTTATCTGTTTTCTAATTTTTGTTCTCAACCTACATTAACCTACAGTATGAATCATTAATTGTTGTGCATACCATTTTAATTATATGCATATGAAAATAATTATTATGCCTACCATTTTTTTCTTTTTTTGGATTCTCTGTGTTTTAATATTTCCATATGGCGTTGGCGAATATCCTCTTTTTTTTAGCCTGCCTTTTTCTTGTAACAATTAAAGAATTATCCTTTGAATTATTATCCTTTAATTCTTTAGGCATTCCTTTGTTTTTCATCAAATCTTGATAGACTTTGCCAAGCATCACACGGTCATCTGAAAAATACATGTATCATCACTATGAAGGAATTTGTTTACGCAGTAGCTGCAGTAGAATGCATTGTTGTGTCTTTTACTATCGCATGCCTTAAACAATGACAAAATATTCCTGCCGCAGCCACTGCGTAAACGAATTTGCCCCATCGTTAACACCAATGGCCAGTCTACAACGAGTCGTTAGTCGTTAGTCAGATGTCGGAAGAGAGTCGGAAAAAGTCATAAACGTATCGTAAGGCGATCAGAAGTCTGTAATCGGCGATCGTAAGCGATTGGCCAAATGCCATCTCTTACGATCACTGATTACAGACTTCCGATTGCCTTACGATACGCTTATGACTTTTTCCGACTCTCTTCCGACATCTGACTAACGACTCATTGTAGACTGGCCATAAGTCAATCATGAATTTCTTACTGTTTCAATCTTAAATATTATAAGAAAACATTAAAAAGTATCAATAACAGTAACAAGAAAACTGGAAAATATGTGTAAAAATATATTATAGATTATTACCAGATTTCAATACCACGTCTCCAATATACTTCGTTCCATTCCAGAAAAAATGAACCTGTGCCCCCTTTTTTGGTGGGTTTTTATCATCAAAGATCACTTTTTCGTCGGGCACCTCACAATAAGAATTATCTTCATTACCGAATATAATAAACATCTTAAATTGTTTGCCAATTAAATTGTTCTTTATAATTTTAAAATATCACTTTATAGATCACACTGAGAACATGCATGCAGTAACACACGTTGTAACCACGATTGTAACAATTATACTAATGGATGTTGTCTGAAACGCGCTATATAAATACCGGCTCAAAGATTTTTTTTAGTACGCGGCCTTCACTAACAACAACGTGCTTCGCCAATTCACTCGAAAACAATGGATACGTTAGGTTAGGAAGGTATTCGCGCGGGAACCGCGGCATGCCGCGTCCAATGTCCAATCCTATATAAAATTTCAGGCAGCGTTAGTTCCTCATATATCCGCATACCAATGTGTCTCTATGTATACTTATGTATTATACGTGCGCGAAAGAATAAGAGAAAGAGAAAGAGAAAGAGATGAGAGAGAGGACCTTTAGTATATATGATCGATGTTCTCGCGCCAAAACATTTTTCCCTATAAATTTTTATAATAAATGTGTAAAAGTAAAAACAATTAAAAGGTGGTATATAAAAATTGATTAACTACAAGTTTTCATTAATTAATGTGTTGATACATTGGGATATACATACGAATTTTTATAAATTAATGGAATTCGAAAATTCTATGATCGACATAACCAACAACGTGTATTAAAATTTCGATTGCCGAGTAAGTATAAACACAATAAAATATTTTGCATGCGATTTTCAATACATAAAAATATACAATTTTATTAAATATAAACACAAAAATATTGTTATATTCATCATACTAGCTTTTCGGCCCGCGCTTCGCGCGGGCCTCAAAGCTAGCGCGTGGGCCTCAAAGCTAGGAAACTATAGATCTATATATAGATATAGATCTATCTGTATATATATAGATATATATACAGATTGATATAATTCAAAAAATATATAAATATCTATCTATATATATACATAAATAATTTTTCATTTAAATCTGCATATAAGAGAATTTTTTCAATTATGTCGAGTTGAAGTTTATATTTTATTATCTTAACTTTAACATTTTCTCTTTTGGTTGCTTTAAGTACTGATTTAAATACAAATTACAAACATTATAAATATTTTACTTGGCATATAACAGATTTGTTATTTACTTATAAAAATTTTTTTACTCCTAAAGTACCCACCGCTTACCCGCTATATTATTAGCTTTCATACATTTTTTTAATTCTTTAATTTATAAAATCTCGGGAGAGAGAGAGAGAGAGAGAGAGACGTGTATATGCGCGTAGGTGCGTATGTTGCGTGCGTGGGTGGGTGGGGGGGGGGGGGCGTAAAACAAAAAAAAGCCGTGACATTTTCATCCCCGAAAAATTTGCAACATTTTGGTACCAATTTCGAGAGAATCGGCCCATAAATGTGGAAGTAGTTCGCGTACATACAGACAGACAGACAGACGGACGGTACTTATATATATAGATATATATAATTTTTTTTTTCCAGAAAATATTTCGTTCTGGCTGTTATAGCTCTGTTATTTTATTTTCATCAAATAATTACATCATCATTTTCATTAAAAAATGTCCTCTGATGATGATGATTATAATTCTCAGCCATGTGCCGCAAAAAAAACAAAGTATAAACTTTACCAAGTCAGATCGGACCATTGAGGTAAGCATAAACATATGCCATTGTGTATTAAGGCTTTTTTAATTTATGAAGTATCTAATATAGAGACACGGCAGCATCTTGGCATCACGTTCCACGTATTTTAAAAATATAATCTATTAAAATAAAATTGGAGTAAAATGTTAAAGAATTTATACTGATTTTTTGTACTTTTTATTAGAGTTAATAAAAATAATTTAAATAATTTAATAATTTAAGTAATTAATAAATTTTTTTAAATAAAACATTTAAATTTATTATTAAAGTTGTATTACAAATTAATCTTAATATACAATCTACTATCTAGGTCAAAATTATCAACTTTTTTTAGATTCCATTGAGGACATTATCCAGGTGGCAAAGAAGAAATTCTGAATCCAGGAATAATTTCAGCGACAACGATCATCATGAAAATATTATAAGCATCGAAGAAGATAGTAATCCTGAAAGTCTAATTAACAATCCTATTTTATCACTTGACTACAGTGATGATACTAGTTATGCCGATGATGACGATGCTCGTGATAGTAACAGTGTTGTGAATGAAAATATGACTGATTATGATATGTTGTATGAAAATAGCACGATATCTGTTGATGAATGTGTTTTCAATTTATTGTCGTTTTATGTTAAAACTAATATTACAAAAGCTGCTCTAAAGGAGTCTTTGGAAATGCAACTTAAAATTTTGCCCAAAAATAATCAAATGCCAAAGACGATATTTAAACTTTTTCAATATGCTAAAAATATTGCATCTCCATGCCAAATCATACAACATTATTATTGTAAAAAATGTTTGTTTTATATCAATCACACAACAATTTCTAAATGCACTTTGTGCAATGCTAATGAAAAAAAATGATATTTCATTCTTTTTTGAATTCGATATTTGTGACCAGATAAAGTTTATGTTTGAGAATAACAATATTGCTGAAAAACTGAAATTACCGCTATTATCATGTAACAATCATATAATTTCTGACATAACTTATGGCTCTGAGTATATTAGAGTCAATTCACGAGATGATCGCGGCAAGTATGATTTAACTCTAGTATTAAATACCGATGGACTTTCGTTGGTAAAAAGTGCCAAAAGTCACTGTTGGCCACTAATGTTTGTCATTGCAGAGCTCCCTGTACACATTAGAGAATTATTTGTTGTAATTGCCGGACTATGGTATGATGATGATTGCAAACCACCGATGAATGTTTTCCTTAGGCCACTCTGTTTAAAATTACAACAATGTTTCAATAAAGGTATCAATTGGGTTAATCCGCAAACTGGAGAAACTATAAATTCTAAAGTTGTTGCTCCTTTAATTGTAGCTGATGCACCAGCTAGAGCTCAAATTCAGAATATTTTAAATTTTAACGGTCGATACGGCTGTAACATTTGCAAAATACGAACTAAAAGAAGTAAAAAAAATTCAGGACACAAAGCTTGTCGTATTTATCCATTTAAAGTCGATTGTAAAATAAGAACTGGAGAAAGGATGGAAGCACAAGCGCGAAAATTGCGTAAATTGAATAAAAATCAAATAAGAGGAGTAAAAGGATATTCTATCTTGTCTTGTGTGCCGCTGATTGATATTGGAACATGTGTTTTACCTGAGTACATGCACTCGGTTCTTCTTGGGGTAGTAAAACAACTTATTAAATTGTGGTTTGATAAAAAAGGTCCTTGGAATATTAAAAAAAAGGGTAAAGATATTGATAATTTTATCACAAGTATACGACCACTTCAATCATTTTGTCGATTACCAAGACCTTTAACATATTATCAATTTTATAAAGCATCCGAAAATTACAATTTTTTGTTATTTTATTCTCTTCCAGCTCTTATTGATCATTTGCCTAATAAATATTTTCAACATTGGATGATGTTAGTTATAGCATTGTTTAATTTACTTCAAAGTGAAATTACACAGTTTGATCTTAAACAATCAGATATTTTACTTAAATTATTTGTAAAACAATTTGAAAAACTGTACGGTGACAGAGAATTAACGTATAATACTCATCAACTTAGACATTTGACACTATGCGTCGAAAGATGGGGTCCATTATGGGCGACATCAGCTTTTCCCTTCGAGAATTATAACGGATTTATTGCAAAATGTGTGCATGGTAATAAACACTTGGGTCAAGAAATTGTCAATAATCTACTTATTGCTCAAGGAGTACAAATTTTGAAAAGTCGTGCCATTGAACGGAAACATAATGCTAATAATGTACAATGTAATATGAGATCAAAAAGCTATGAGCTCTTAGGTAAATATGTAACAAATATAGAATTCAATAATATTGAACGTCATTTGTTTACATACGAAGGTTTGGAGTTAATAAATGTGAAAATCTTTACGCGAGAAAAAAAAATGGAAAAATATTTACATCGGAAATATATAAAGTTACAAAAACGAATAGCCACGTAGTACAAATAGATACGAATGATAGTTCAAGTGTTTATTATGGATCAATTCGATATTTCTCTGAAATTCATAATGACTTATATTTTATTCTTAACTGCTTTACTGTCGAGAATATCAAAATGTTTTACCATTTGGAAACAAATTCAAAAGTTAAACACATAATTCCTGTAAAAGAAAGTGGAGATTTTATGTTATTTAAACTTAAGGATATTAAATCAATCTGTCAAGTTTTGAAAGTCGGTGATTATATATGTAAACGACCGAATACTGTTAAACAAATATGGTAAATAAAATGTTTTTTCAATATAATACTTTATTATTTATAATAAAAACTCATTATATTCGATACGGAATTTTGTATTATAATGTAGCAAATAAATTATTTAACATGCTTATTATTATCATAAATATTTGTGAGAATATATATTACGTTTATTTGAAAATACAATAAAATGTATAATAAAAATATATTTGAAAAAGCTTCAATAAACAACGAGTTATGTATATATACTATATATATATATACAGGATTTTATTTCGTGTGCCAATTATTTCCACTAATTATCTTAGAAAGTATTGGTTTATTGGAAAAGTGTTTCAGATAAAAGTTGAAGAGTTTGAAGGAGACCGCAGTAGATGATTTTATTAGATTTTGGGTCTGGGGCCTATATTGGAGGACTTTTTAACTTAATTTTATCTCAAAAATGTGCTGTTGCAATAGTATACTCCAATTTTTTTTAAATATTTGTGTATGCATCTTCTTGGAGTGTTTACAAATATTTAAAAAAATTGGAGTGCTATTGTAACAGCATATTCTTAAGATAAAATCAAGTCAAAAAGTCCTCTACACCATTTTTTTCTCTGGCAAACAATCATCAAGATTCGCGTCTTACCTACCGAGTATTAAATGCATAAATCAGTAATGGTAACTGCAGCTGATAGCTGCTGATAGCAGCTGAAGACGCGACGAAAGTTTGAAATACTACAGGAATACTCGTCAATTGTTTTTACTGGAAACTAACAGTGGAGGCCTTCCCGGTGGACAGTCAGTGGAATCGCGCAATCAGTTGTTTCTTCTACTGATGTGGTATTCTCGGTTGTGGTTCGTACATATTTGCTTGAATAGATCTGAGACATAATTGATTTTTAAGATCAATTATAAGGGATAAGCATTCACCATGTCTCAGGAATGGAAAATTTCGGAACATACGATCAGCGTTATTGCTAAAGCAATATGCCAAAGTGTATCAAATACTTCAGATATCAAATTTTACGGAAGAGGCGAAGGATCTCTATGTTATATGGTAAGATTTTGTTTGTATGCGTATATAGTTATCAGTCATTAGATACTCGATTGTATCACCTGTGTCAGATTTTCTTATAACGCATATATTTAATGAGCAACGTGTAATATATGTAATATGTGTGAAAAATATAAAATCTTATCCAAGCTATCTTTAAATGATTGAAATTCAAAGTCAGTTGTATTAAATATTTTAAATAATTTATGAATGTTTCGTTTGCAGATTTCAAAAATATTAAAAAAGAAATGTGATAATAAAAGTAAATTGCTATATGCACGTCTATGGGAAAAAAACGTGCAAGACATCGTACGTAACACGTTGAAAGAAAAAATTAATGGAAGCATTTCGTGTAAACCAGAGGAGTCTGCAATGGTAACTTCAGCTGAAGTCGTGAACAGTGAAGATAATCCAGTAAAATCAAATAAAGAGGATGAAGATAATCCAGTTAAATCAAATGAAGAGGATGAAGATAATGCAGTTATATTAAATGAAGAGGATGAAGATGGACAAAGCAGTAACATAAGCATTGAAATTATTGAAACGCCTAAGAGGTCAGGCATAACGAAAAAAAATGTACTGCTCTTTTCTGAAAACAATTCTGATAACGACGTGGATAGCGATACGTTTGAATCACCCAGTAGCGAAAGTGACGAATGTAATTCAAACGTTCTCTCTCCTGTAAAGTCACCATTGATAAAGCAAAAGTATTGTGTTGATCACGGTGAAATTGAAGTAAGCACACGTGCTTTAAAGCACGATGATTCTAGTATTAACAAAGAAAATGTACATGCTAAAATATGCAAATTCATGTTGCATACGCTAAAATTTCCATGTCCCTTAGCATTTTTTGGTGGAATATGAAAAAATCTCGATTTCTACGTAACTTATGCGCGATGTCGGTATAATAGTCATCCTATATCGTTCAGATTTGCTCTTGTAAAACTAGATGAAGGAATATGTACATTTTTTATCTCCAGTACAAAATGCGAAGAAATAAAACATGAAGGACCAACAATTTTTTGTACTTTAAGAGGAAACGCCCGGAAGATTGTAAAGGAACAACTGCAGTACATTCCTCCAAGAACAATGCAGCGCGAAATTGCAAAGCAGACCAATCCGGAACTTGCTCAAGAGGGACACATGCAGACTGTTATCCACATATCAAAAAGCCAAATCAGAACATAATTGCCGAAATGATCGTGTACTGAACTCAAGTGATTTGTCTGATTTATTTCAACAATGGGTAGAAGATTCGTGTTATAAGGATCCGTATATACGATATGTTGGTCTACCTTTATATGCTGTGGCGGTTCACGCCACCAGTGATACACGCCCGCGCGGTAACTGTATTACCGGCAGTTCGCATCGACGCCGCTAGGCGTCGCATCGCCCGTACATTCTCTTGAGTTCAAGATTCTGCACCGACTTGTATAAGAGGAGACCCCCTACGGAACCAAACCAGATATTTTCAGGCGCCAGTCGCCTATCAGCTAAAAGCGCTTGGTCGCTTCGCCTAACCTACGGCGCCAGTCGCCTTTCAGTCAATCAGGGCGTTTGGTCGCCTACAACACAGGCGCGAGACGCCAGTCAACCAGGGCGCTAGGTCGCCTACAGCACGGCGCGAGACGCCAGTCAACCAGGGAGCTTGGTCGCCTACAGCACGGCGTGAGACGCCAGCCAATCAGAGCGCTTGGTTGCCTAGTGCACGGCGCGAGACGCCAGCCAATCAGGGCGCTTGGTCGCCTACAGCACGGCGCAAGACGCCAGTCAACCAGGGAGCTTGGTCGCCTACAGCACGGCGTGAGACGCCAACCAATCAGAGCGCTTGGTCGCCTAGTGCACGGCGCGAGACGCCAGCCAATCAGGGCGCTTGATCACCTGGCACGAGGCGCGAGACGCCTGCCAGCCAATCACAGCACATAGCCGTTTACCAGGCGCAAACACTATCATTCCACGACTCATAATAGCGCAGGTTACGTATCAAAGCATAGTCACTAAGGTATCGCTCCATCCTGGCTTCTCACGCCAGGTCTATTAAGTTACTCAGCGAAGAGAAAACGCCGGGTTTATTCGAGGAGCGATACATCTCCAAAAATGGAGATCCCACCAAGCATCGGCGAACGCAGCCAATACCTCTCCAGGCCTTTACGAGTAGGAAACGGAAAATAGTCTTGTCTTCCTCATCATCAGCTGTAACGAGTACGTCGCTGCCTTCTACACACGAGCAGCATCGCACTCCGTCGCCCAAACGTTACAAAGCCCCTCAGGCTGCCAAATCAACTATCGATACCAAGGTACGAACCCGCGACGTAGCTACTTCTACAGAGGACCTGGCGACTAGAACACCTACCACATCTACGGTGGCCACCCAGACAAGCCCGAGAAAGCCACAGGCCGACGCCACTACACAAACTAAGCAGAGAGGTGGCTTTCAAGTAAAACGCAGACGCTTTTAAATAACACACTGACATATTCACACCTGTAAATATGTAAATACAATTTTATAGTTTAAAATGTATATCTGAAAGTGTCGCCTCCATTTCTAAACCTTCTTGCGATTCACAATCCTTGGGCCAACTCCTACTCACGCACCAGTAGCAGACTAAGATAGAATACCGTATAGCTATAAGTAGTATCGCCCATATATGCTATTATGTTTTCACAGGAACAATTAGATATTATAGATATTAATGACAGTGTAGCTCATTTCGACGCGACGGGATCAGTAGTTCGTAAACTATATAATATTTATTGCAAAAGGATTATGTATTACGCCATAGTTGTGAAAAAGGGTAAATCAATAATACCTATCGCTGAAATGATTACGTCTGAGCATGACATTCCATCGATAAGCACATTATTAAAAAGGTATCGACAGTTTGCCGAAGTAAACCGAAGGAAATGGCCACTTTTTAAAGTTGTAGTGGTAGATTGGAATTGGGCATTAATAAACCTCCCTTATGAATGAATGGAATAGATGTGACATCATAGAATATTTGGAACGTGTGTATTCCAGTTTGGATAAAGGGACTCCGATTGAAGAAACACTTTTAATCGTGCACACATATTGTGCACATTTCATGAAACGTGTGTCATCATACATACAAAAGAAATTTCCAAAATCCATTGGGATAAAAACATTTGTACTCGAGTGCGTAGCGGTAATGTTAATGAGCACACAACTTTTACTTTTGGATGAAATATTTGAAGAATTCATTACTATCCTGTTAACACCTAAGGAGGAAAAGTCTCAGTTAAGTATAATACGACTAAATCAACTTCGTATAAAAAGTAGCGTATTTAACGAAACAGATTTTGAAGAAGACGGAGAAGAGGAAGAAGAAAGCGGAAATCAAGATTTTGAACATGAAAATGTACTAATAAATGAGAAGAATGAAGGAAGAATCTTCAGCGCTCTCCTTTTTTTAGAAGATATAATTATAAATATGTACATTTAAAAGAGAGGATTCAAAGAAGTGATGACATCACCAATAAATATTACAATCCCAAAATTGCGGAGTATGTTATAGTCCGAGAGCCCGCGACAAAATCATTGTATTATCTTATTCACTGCCATATTAATAGAATTAGTTGTTTTAATCGAGTAAGAAAGGTACATAGTATTGCCGAGGTTGTTCGGCGGGACATAGATGCAGAAAATTATAACAAACATGTAACTTTCGAAAGTGTCCGTGTCAAATCTTATTCACCTTGAAACTTGTTTGCTAGTTAGTTTTTAATAGATAATTTATGAAAAAACGTTTCTTACACCTGGCAAGCGGGACAAAATTGTTCTTACAGGTTGTAAACAATGTAATATTTCACGAGGGTGATGTCGAATATTATTCACTTTGAAATTTATATGAGAGGTAAGTTTGAACTATAAATAATACGAAAAAAAAATTCTTACGGCTTGAACGCGGACCAAACGAGTTCTTACACTGCTCTGAAACTAAAAATTAAGAGCGCCCACGACGCTCTTTTGCTGCAGTGCGCACACAGTAATTTTCCTTTAATGTTAGTATATAAATCGGGTTTGTTACTTATGAACATGCAAAATAGATGGACAATAAAATGTGGAATAATTTTTCATTGTATATTATTCATTCTTTTTATTATAGTAATACGTATAATGTATAAAATCAAATATTCTGAATCTCATCGTCACTGTCTGAATCCTCAGAGGAGGAGTTGAAATTGGTATCTGAATAATTTAATTCTAAGTCGTCCATAGGATGACCGATTTCATCGTCATCAATTTCCTCTGATTGATCTGAAATTACATAATTCATGAATATTTGCTAAGAATTGTAGAGGAATCAATTTTAAATAACAATACAATACCTTCATTTTCTTCATTCGGATTCTCCACGACGATGTCGTCGATATTTATTGGCATTTGATCGCCTTCAAACCATTTGAAGGAGCATGTGTCCTCCTCTAATTTTCAACCATAGTCTTCCATCATGAGATGATTTATCTGTTGTCTGTGCGCGTTTCGCCAAATTAGATGGATCTCAGAATGTGTTGTTTTAATTCTGCTTTGCTAGGAGGTAGCACTGAACCATCAAAGTTTTTTTTCGTCATATTGAAAATGTTCTCTTTATCACTTAATTTGTAAGTTGTACAAAAAGCTGCGACTCTCGCTTCATTAATACTTTTCAGTTTACAATAACCGTAAACTTTACATACATACTCCTCGAACGCTACAATTGAGGCGTCAATGTTCAACTCGGTGACACTACAAAAAGCCTGAATGAATTTTTATTCTTCTCGAGCACTTTCAAGGGTCGACTTTTGCCTTTTCTGAAAAAAGCAGGGTTAAAATCACACCCCGTTAGAGCATGGAAGGTAGGCAGCGCTGAACATAATTCATCAAATCATAAAATTTTGGATTTATATTATCATCTCAAAATTTATTTGGCATGGGGGTGTCGACAAAGTTACAATTTAATCCTTTGATTTTTTACTTGCAATAACGTGAGATTTTTTATTTTTATCGAAGTACTTTCATGAAAAAAGGGGTTTTAACTATCCAGTAAACTTTTTTTTTATTTAAAAACTATACATACCCCTGCTATGCAGCTGAAATTGATATTTTCATTTAAAAGAAGAATCAACCAGGTTACGAATATGTATATATGAATATAAATTTATATTAATCATAGCGAGTTCAATAGAAAATTACTATATTTTGTATTGTTCATCTATTTTGCATGTTCATAAGTGACAAACCTGATTTATATACTAACATTAAAGGAAAATTACCGTGTGCGCACTGCAGCAAAAGAGCGTCGTGGGCGCTCTTAATTTTTAGTTTCAGAGCAGTGTAAGAACTCTGTTCGAGAGCGCGCGGTAGCGCGACGAAGCGCGAGGCTGCAAGGACGACCACAAAAGAAATGGGACACGCAAGTTCACAATTACAAAATGAAATAAAGAATATATTATAAAATGTCTATATACACGTAATTACAAAGTTCGTGGTTTCAGTCACGGAGAAATGCCGTGAGCGCGCACAGAAGTTAGCGGCAAGCAAGATAGCGAAAGGCGGAGCTAAGCGGTGTGCAAAAGCGGTGTACGAAAAGCAATGTACGAAAAGCGGTTGTGTCTTATACTGCGGGTGATCTGCGGCAAAGAGAGAGCCCTCGGCGCCGCGGCGAACCTTTATTGACACCGAGACGAGGCCCTCTCCAGTCGAATTGCCAATAACTTCATCGCATTTCAAAGCTGGAAAGGTTGTTTAAGGACTCATGTGCACGATTGGTAGCTACAGGCCGCTCGCGGAAACGTACGCGCCTGAGCTAGGATTTCGGCGAGTTGATTGGCCGCGGGCGGCCCACGTCATCGCACTTGCGACAGTTTTCGTTTTGCGATCCGAGAAGATCGTTGCGTGTTTGCGCTGTTTGTGCTGTGTGAGATGTTTATAGCATGGATTTTTTGCTTGTTTGGTCGCGCTGTTCGCTTGACTTTATCATTGCCGGAAAGTTAGCGAACTTTCTGAACTGATAATAACAGCGAAATCCATGCTATAACTTGACAATGTTTGACGCGAGAATTTTATCGAACCGAATTAGCACGATCTCAAACAACTCGTTTGGTCCGCGTTCAAGCCGTAAGAATTTTTTTTTTTTCGTATTATTTATAGTTCAAACTTACCTCTCATATAAATTTCAAAGTGAATAATATTTGACATCACCATCGTGAAATATTACATTGTTTACAACCTGTAAGAACAATTTTGTCCCGCTTGCCAGGTGTAAGAAACGTTTTTTCATAAATTTTCTATTAAAAACTAACTAGCAAATAAGTTTTATGATGAATAAAATTTGACAAGTTCTCTGCTTTTTTTCCACCCCCCCCCCCCCCCGCAGGGGTTGTCCCACCCTCCAGGTGTAAGAATTGACTTTTCAATATTAGAAGGATGTACTCTATCGAATATATAGGGTTTCCCGATGAATAAGATCTGACACAAATTTTGGTCGCGGGCTCTCGGACTATTACGTACAAACTGATGCCATTTGTGCCAATGTGGTTGAGTATTTTATTGTCACAAATTGTACCTAATGTCGCCAGATTAAGTAATGCGTATGTAGAAAGTTACTTCAATGTAGTAAAGAACGAAATTTTACAAGGACAGGTAAATTTAAAGATTGGTCGGTTCATTAATAAAATGAAGAACTACAAATGTAGCCTAATTGCCGAAGCAATGATAAAAGTTCCGATTAAAAGTCGCCAGAAGAAGATTAAACTTTTATATCCCGAAAGTCCGTTAAATCCGTTTGTGAGAGAGATGTAGCAACGTTGTAAAAAGGCAAAATATAGTCTGATGGAAGGACGTCAACTATCTCAAATAGCGAAAAAATGTGAGTCTACGTTTTATACATACACCTGTATGTGATGTCGAAGAAGAACATAGACAAATTCTTACGCAGCAAAGTAGCAGCTCAACGCACAATCGTGCTTTGAATAATGGTTTATTTCCAGACATCGAATATTATATGCAAGACACAGAATGTAATATAACTGTTGGTCGTTATTTTGCAGACAGGAGTATGGCAATACTATCAGATAAGGAATTTTATTTATTTTCAGAACAGTTCAGAACGTTGAATCCAGGACGATGGATTGATGGAACAATCATAGATTGCTTTGTTGTTTCCCAAATAAATCACTGGAAAAATATTATATATGTGCCAACAGATCATACTTCCTTTATATTAGGCGATTATTGCGATAGGAAACCACATGAAAATTGGCTAATGTATAATATAACAGAGAAAGTTCACGGGAAGATGTTATTACCATATCTATATCGATCGCACTGGAGATTATTGGTAATCGACATCGACGAAAGAACCATTATTGTACTGGATCCTTATAAATGTGGTAAAGATGACAAAAGAGCGGAAGAATCATTCAAGAGATTCTTAGAAGCTTGTCCCAAAACATCCGTGAACACACTACAAAATATTGACTTCAAGCGAAAGAAAATGTTTAACAATCGTCCGTTCCAAAAAGCTAACGATGGAACTAACTGCGGAGTGTACATTTTGCATTACATAAAATGCATTGGCGAAGGTCAAGATTTTGGTACATCGTTAGAGCCGACAATTGTTCGAAAAGAAATTGCGGAAACTTTGTTAAATACGTCATCTGACATGAAAGAGAGATGCCTGTTTTGCTTTAATATTAAGAAAAGAGATCTAGTGATGTGCAATTTATGTAGGCGTTGGGAACCCACACCCACACTGCATTGGGAAAACAGGTAAACAAAAAAGCATAGAAGAATGAGCAGATTCTAATGTAACAGACATCTGCAATTTATGTAAATTAAGCATCAGAAACTGGATGACGAATAATGAATAACTTACAACAAATATCATGAATAAATATCCTGCAATTTTTATTCGTCCTATATACGCCAAAACAAGTAAAAACTGTAAAATTTTAGCGAATTTAACATTTTAATTAAAACTAAGATAACTAAATTAAAACATTCAAACAATATGTCAAGGAGCAATGAAAGCATTGCGTGGCTTTCATTGCTCCTTGACATATTGTTTGAATTTTTATTCCTTTGAATCTTATTCAATTTTTTATTTTATTTTTAATCTTTGTTTAAATTAAAACAAATCAATTATTATTCTATGCAAATTATTGCTCAACACGTTTGTTACTACGGCTTATTTGAGGAATTCTTCCCATAGATCCTAATGTACTTACATCTATGTAATTGTGTAAATTAGATACAGATTGTTTATGTGGAAATTGAAAGATAAATTATAGCTGTTACATACACACACATATATATAGTAACAAACGTGTTAAAAAGATATCAACTACATGTTGCATAGTGTCACATATTTTTTTTTCTAGTCTGGCACATACAAGAAAGTACAAACGTACTATCCTTTGGTGGTACAAAACGGTGAGAACGTCGGCAGAAATTTTTGTCGGTGTTTAGGCGCGCGCGCGCATAAACTTTGGCGAGTACGGAGAACTTCCGGGTCCTCGCTTTTAATAAACAAAATTTTTTCCAACTCCTAACGTTCAACGACGTATAAAAATATCTCATTTGATGGTACAAATCACCGGAGTTATCGGTCGGAATTTTAAATGGTAACAATGTTTGCGCGCGTTCAGTCTTTGCGGTGAACGGAGGGCTTCCGGGGCCTAATTGTTAATCAAGTATTTTTTTCTTAACTTGCAACATTCCAGGAATTTTAAATGTGATGTAATTTCGCGGCACAAAACTTTGATATTTCTGTTGAATAATTTGAGATTTCAATATTTGTAATGTTTTTCGCATTTTCTTTGTTTATTTATATTAATATTGTCACTTTTAACCCAGTTTTATTGTTTTTTGCATATTTTTGTTTCTTTACTTCGGTTAAATTTCGAAAAAAATTATTTTTAATTTTTGCTCAAAGATCGCTCCAAACTTCAACCACTTAAAAGAACACTTCTTAAAATATGTTAATAAACTGTGATATAAAGAATAAATTTTGTTACATATGTTTAGGTTATTTTTTTTTTAATTAAGCAAATTCTATACAAGTGCATAGACATGGAACAAGTACACACAGAAAATTTTTCTCGAATAGTGTAGAATACTCATAATAAAATTTACTAGATTTGCATCGCACCGATAGGATATACGCGTATTCAACCGGAAATTAATATATGACAATAGAAAAGTAATAGTTTGATCCGATACATCTTGTAACCTAAAGGTAAATAAATCTGCCATACTAACAAGGAAATATGAGAAAAGTAAAAAAGTCCCATACTAATATGTGTATATTCGACGTTGTAGCTTGAATTGCGCGTTGTTTCTGACAGTACAAGAAAAAATATAATCTAGGGTGGTACCTACTGTGAACTGTATAGAAATATTCGTTGCGTATCCGGCAATAGTCTATGTTCTTCAATTCAATTTAAATGCAATTGCCGAATTTTCGTCGGTTCCGGGAAGGAAAGGAAGGCGCGCGATAGAGAAGCAGAAAGCAGATTGAGTGAAAAAGCAGGTATATTTGAGTGCAGTGTACAAAAGAAAGGCCGATAGCAAGAACGAGACGGAAGTGCGCGAACTTGGAAATCAGCGGAATCGGAGTGAAAACGTGCGAAACTGACTGTGCGAAAGCTATGTGCGATATGAGGCCCGGCACGGCCGAGTATGCGTCATTTATAGTCCCCGACTTTCTAGAAGATTCCGCCGGTGTTCGATAACAATTTGGTCGGAGACAAAAGCGGTGTCGAATCTTCCAGAAAGTTAGAGGACAAGTTGTTTGTTATTTTTTCGGAGGCGCGGGCCGTTTGCCTCATGCGGTTGCCATCCGATTTTCAAGCCGCGCGATTCGCGGAGCGAAGCCTATGTGCGCGCCACGTCACGCAGGCGAGCGCTCGCTCGTGATTGGCGCACGCGGTGCTCGGTGTGATCCCTCGCGGCCTTTTCCGAACATTCTTCATAGAAATGCGACAGTAACCGCGGACACGCGGACTGCGCACGATCGTCAATCTCGTGTATGTGAAGTGTGAAGTGAGAAGCACAATGTGTAGCGATACCAGCGATAAGTGCGAGGTAAGAAAAGTCTCATCCAATATTTGCTGCGTTCGGCATTGCAAGTCTTAGATGCGAGCTAGCAGAGAGAGCTTGAATCACGTGATCTTCAACCAATCTAACAATAAGAACCGAGATGTGAATTGCCGAACGATTTTCGAGGTTAAAAGCACATTCGACGCCTCGGATTTGCATTGCCGAACGCAGTATAATTGAATTATTTTTAAGAAGATTATATGTGTTACAAGAATTCACATAGCACTAACTTCCAAACGCTCTTGGAATGTCCTTATGAACGTTCCTTGGAGGTTAGTGCTGTGTAAGAATATCGCGCTGCGCTTATACATACTTGGCGCGAGCCACCTATAACCGTGTATCTTAATATATATTTTTTCTACTATTTATGTATAGTTTCTTGTTATTTTGAAATAAGTAAAATACATATAATTTTTATTTATAGCTACCAGAAGTAGTCAATTTAGACACTGCATCTTGTAGTAATGCACAAGGCTTTATTTTTCCATTGAAGCTTTCATCTTCATACCTTTGCAACTATAGTCAACCCCAACGACCCCAACCCACAACGTGCATACTATTAGAGGATGCAAATATCTTAAGTGGTGATAGTAGTGAGTTGACCGAAAAAAATGTACAAGTTAGTAATGAGAACAGTGAGTCGGTACGTACATTTACACACATACACACACACATTAATATATATGTACACACAGAAAAATATCCATCGTGCAGCCAAGAAAAGCAAAATATATGGTTCGTATATTTGTTTTAAGTAATAGTCTTGTTCAACGAAGAATATTTTCTTAATTTCAACATATGTTCAAATATATATAACAATATTTAAAACAATACCTTGATATACGTAATAGACTTTATTTGAAATAAATGTAGGGGAGACCGGGGCTAAACAGTCTGTTTTTTTTCGGTGCCGATTTTTAACAACAAAATAAATAATTTTAGTTAAATGTGGTATACCACTGTAAAGAGTAAACCTTTAGCTACAAAATTTATTTAGGAAATTTTTATCTACGTCGCTTTGTTTAACCGGTATAGAGCAAAAACGACAACGGTGGAAAAATTAAAATCTCAAAAATGCCGAGGTTAAAGCGTCACCCCCCCCGGGGGCTAATCAGTCACACTGCATTTTCAATACATATACGTACATCTAATCCTGAAAAAGGATAGGATACATTTTAATAATTGTTTTTTAAGAGAAAAATATAAAAATTTATTTAAAATTTTTATGCAAAACATTATTAATTGTTTTACCTATTCCATAAAACAATTTAGGCACGTGAATACAGATCCTGACGAGCGCACGCATGTGTTGTGTGCCTTACGCTCGCACGCAATGCACTGTTTCCCATATGCTCTGTTTATTGTCAACTTCTCTGAGCACACGCAGCACGTATTATCCAAGTCTTCGTCAGAATCCGACCGCTGCTGCTTCCTTGATTTCGATTTACGCCCACTGCTCGTCGAAGGCTGCGGTTCTGTTTGTGTGGCATTTTTTTTCAAGTCGTTCAACGTGGTTCTCCAGACATCGAATTGTTTTGCGGCTTCGTAAGTGCTCATTTTATCTTTCCTCACCGCAAGAACTGCCTTCTTGAGTTGCTCCTTGTCGACGGGAGTCGTTTTGCGACGATACGTGCGTACCATTTCCCTCCTACACAAACTGACGCACGTGCAAGGGAAGACAGAATCACGCTCGAGGGAAACCTGACCTGAAATCGCCGTGAGCTGAAGTCGTGCGCCCGGCGCGCCACAGTGACGAGATTAGCCCGATTAGCCCCGGGTGCTTGTAGACTGATTAGCCCCAAACACAAGTTTCAGGTTTGATTGCCCATGAAATATTAGACATCAACAATAATGAAAAAACTCCACTGGATTCGTGTTCAGCATGCATTACTCTTTATAATCACTTACTTTGAGATTCGGTGATACAACAATATTCAAGATATTACAAATTTTCCACGCGCAGAAAATTTCACTTTCACCTTCCGAAAACACGTTTGCCCTCGTAAAAATCATAACACGGCAGGTAACCTGCCGAAACTCCGTTGGTCACATGGGTACCATAAGCAGCGTTTACAATGTTAATAGCGAGTTCGCACAATATACAGGTTCCGAGATATTTGATTAGACTTATTTACCCCGTAGACTGTTTAACCCCGGTCTCCCCTATATATATATATATATATATATATATATATATATATATGTGTGTGTGTGTGTGTGTGTGTGTGTGTGTGTGTGTGTTAAATATATTTTGTTTTTTCAAAAGATAAAGTTTCCCTAGCTATTTCACAATTATTTTTTTACTTGCAGTATAACAACTTCTCGGTTTCAAAAATTAGCAGGAGACATTGTTAAAATATTTAAAGGAGAGTCTTGTTACACATATTATACGCCGTTTACATGTAAGAATGGTGTTCGTATACAGGCAAGTGGTAAGCTCTGGGAACATTATATAAAAGAAGATTTAAGAAAACAAGGAACATTCCTTCAGCGATCAATTTCCAAACCCATACAAGAGACATATGCACAGACTGAAATAGATAGTACTATCCTAATATTAATATGACATTGGCCATTTTACACGTGACTGCATATAATTTTTATACTTACAGAAGACAAACTGCAATGGTTATTCCAGCATACAGAACCGTTAGAGCAAGTGTATGAATATTGGAATAATACATATAGGGCTAGGAACAAGTTATTAATGCAAGACAAACTAAATGTACTTGAATATTTTAATAAGTTTCCTTGTCTTCGATTAAGCAAAGAACAACATCTGGTAAGAGTTAAAACAGGCTTGTGGCCGAGTTGCCCATTTTCGTCCATTTTGGCGACGGTTATAAGGTAAATGTCCCAATTAGTGACCTAGTAACCTCATCGCAATAATACATTAATAAATTAATAATATACATGTTGTGACGTGGCAATGTCGCGTCCACCGCCCAGACGGTAGCTCGGCCGAGGGGAGGGTCGGGGATGGCGCCACGACTTGAGTGGGGCGGGCTATTTGCACTAATTAATTATAAGTTAGAGGTGATAGGTACGCCAGGTGATGCCGGAGCGTGTGATTGACGACGGAGATGTAACTACTTATGTCGCAACGAGGGAAGGACGGACGCTTGGGGGACGCTGGGCGGAGTGGTTGGCCGACGGGCGGGCCACTGGGGCCCACCGCTGCGGAAACGCATGAAATGTCTCGCACAGCACATCCCTGGGCTCGCCGGAGCAGAACGAGGGGTGCGACACCGCTACTGCAGAGCGGGTGTACGACCCAGATGCCTCCCCCGACAGTACCAAGGGCACCGAGCAGCATAGCCACGGCCTGGCCAGCCGGGCTAATACTGAGATGGGCCCGCACATCGTGACAGCGGATTGAAAATGCCGCGGGCAGGCAGCGGATTGAGCGGTGCCGCGAGCAGGGCGGCACGCGCGACAGATCGGCAGGGCGGAAAACTGCGAGCTTGGGGCGCATGCGCGGGGGCCCAGCGTGGTCCCGCCGGGCCGGCCACTCGTTACTGTCGAACCAGCCGCAGCCGAGGAGCCACCCCCGGAAAAGTGCTCCGACGCAGCCGAGCAGCAGCGAGCAGCAATTGTAAGATCTCCACTCCGGTACTACCGGTAATTAAGGCTCGATCTCGGGCAAGATCCGATCTTGATAATAATTGCACGTATCGATTAGATTACCGTTTATATCGATTAGATTATCTTCTGCATGTGGCTACCGGCTCCCGTTATTGCGAGTGCCGGTTAGATTACCTTAGTATTTTGGTAGAACGTGTGGTCGTGGGGCGGCCGAGATATTATTAGCCGGAAAGTATTAGAAAGCCCTCCTCGGAAGCTCTGATGCGGCCGACAGTCAATTCGCGTTTGTTGTATAGTATTGCGTGTTTGTGAACAGAGGCGTGCCGCGAACGGTGCGTGTCGTGGAATATCGTGTACGTTGTTGCGAATGTGTCGGGATAAGTGTTAATGCGTGTCGCGAGTGGAAGCGTGTAGCGGACTGTACGTTTCGGGAGATATTGCGTTGTACTCGTGGAGAGCCTCGCGGATATTTTGCGTCGTTATTCGTGCGGGCAAGTATCGTCGCGCTCGCTCGACGGGGAGTTTCGCGGACGTACGGTTGAGATATTGCGTTATACTCGTCGTATGGAAATGTTGCGTTGGAATCATTAAGAGTCTCGCGGACGTTCGAGTCGTTATTGCGGATATTGAGAGTCTCACGGACGTTCGAGTCGTTATCGCGGATATTTTGTGTCGCTCGTGCGGGCGAGTATTATCGCGCTCGCTCGACAAGAAGTCTCACGGACACATTAATCGAGATATTGCGTTGTATCCGTCTTGAGACGCGTTTGTCGTGTATTATATCCTTATCGGGATATTGCGTTGTATTCGTCTTGAGATTCACGGTGAGAAGGCGTTGCGTTGGATTCGTGGAGACGAGATCCATGTTACATGAAATATAGTCTTATTGTTTTTATTATTTACTGTGTGTTGATTGTGCTACGCTCCCTCCCCACCTTCCTCGACAAAGGACGTAACCGACACCCTGAGTTAGCGTTCACGTGAGATGTACATGCGTGTGGACCGGGAATCGAGTTGTTGAAACGTGGTGCGCGTAATTGCACCTGGCGCCTATTTAGAGTGTTTCGTCGAGAAAATAATATCGCGGATACCGTGGAACTACCGTCTTCTGGCGGGTAATTTGCGGCAGCGTTCCTTCGGCTAGCGAGACCGAAGGAAAACGGGTCGCAATGTTAAAGAAAGTATACAAAATTGATTTTGTTAAACAGCTTGAACATTTGGGATTTTAATTGTGTTATCTTTTTTTTATTTATGGACAGATTTTAATTTGTTTATAATATTGTCTCAAAAGTGGTTGAAGTACCATTTAGTGACATGTCAGTTTAGTTTGGCCCCAATTTGTAACATATGCATGCCTTTATTACTGATAGGCGACGAACATATAAACGTTCCTATTACTGACAGGAGGTGAATATACGAATGTCCCTATTACTGACAAAAGGTATATATTAACATTCTTATTACTGATTATATATTACTGATATTACTGTTTTTATCAGAAACATTAAACACATTTAATAATACCGTTTTGTATGTATGTATGTATCTCTTTATTGCTTGTCCTCTCAGGGTTTGCAAGGCGTTTTTATAAGGAACGTATCCAAACTTTTACAACAATTTTACAGCCCACTCCTCTCTTATCCTCATACATAAAAAAAATTTTACATCACACATTTAACACAACCTTATCCTAAGCCCGTGGCGTTTTTCAGGGACGTACCCAACCCTTTACAAACCATGCCCCTTCCTAACCCGACCTGACCATTACGGCCCTTTACACTCTTTTCCACCCTCCCCTCCTCGCCCTCTACCCAGCTCTCCCCTCCTATTCCTCCCTCTCTCCGTCACCACTCTCTGGCGTCATTTGCTTTCGTTCATCCCAGCCGCAGCATCATACAAAATATCACGCCTCTGCAACGCACCCTTTCCAACATAATACCTCTAATGCCCAAAACCCACATTGTCCATCTGCCGGCATCTGACTCAACACATTTGCGCTACAATCACAACAATTCATTCTTCGCACGATTCAATACCTTATTGTTCTCATCCGTATACAATGCGCGTTTCCTATGAAACTTCGTCACCGTCTTATTCCTTTGCGTGCGACTCATTAAGCCCTTACATTCACTATCCTTCGCTTCAACACTTTCCTTTCAAATCATACAAATTTTACACATCCTCTTACTGGCGTTTTTCAGGGACGTACCCAACCCTTTACAGAACATACACCTTCCTAACCCGACCTGACCATTACGGCCCTTTACACTCTTCTTCTCCCTCCCCTCCTCGCCCTCTACCCTAATCTCCTCCCCCATTCCCCCCTCTCCTCACTCCGTCTCCACTCTCTGGCGCCATTCGTTTTCGTTCATTCTCAGTCGCAGTATCATACAAAATATCACGCATCTACAACGCAATCCTTCCAACGCAATGCCCTCATGCCCAAAACACAGTGTCCATCTGCCGTCTTAATCAACACACTACAATCCAACACAATTCATTCTTACTTTTTCCCCATCCCATCTCCTTCCCCCAATCCACCCTCTCCTCGCTCCGTCACCACTCACCGGCGTCAATTCTCTCCCCCCTCGCTCGCCAACCCTCCGCAAATGCACCCATCACCCTCATCAGCCCCTCCGACTCCTCTCCATCTCTCCGCTCTCCCCCTGTGGCCCTCTCCTCACCCTCCTGCTCTTTTCTCCGCTGCGCCCCCTCGTCTTCTCTCCCCCCTGGTCACCCGATCTCAACCCAAACTCCGCCTTAAAACCTCTCGAATGAGTGAGTGAATGAAGGCTCCTTGACTTCTCGCTCCCTTCCCTCTCTCTTCCCTCCACCTCCTTCCGTGGCCACCTCTCTCCGTCTTCTTGCCATGCGGCGGCCGATAACAGCTTACGCGCGCTCGGCACCTCTTCTCCTTACTCGTTCTCCCCTCCTTCGCCTTCTCACCCTCTCTCTCTCTCTCTCTCTCTCTCTCTCTCTCTCTCTCTCTCTCCTCTCTCTCTCTCTCTCTTCTCTCTCTCTCTCTCTCCCTCTCTCTCTTCCTCCTGTCTACGCTGTCGGCCCCCAGTTCTCTCCACAGCCCTCGACTCTCCACTCGCATCGATCGTTCGATCGCTCGATCGATCGATCCGTCGCGCCGACTCCCAGCTCCCTTCCTCACCAGTCGCACCACCATTAGCAGGCCCTCTGTCTCGCGTCATATCGATCGATCGCCCGATCGATACTCCATGTTATCACTCGACGCTCGACTCCCTCATCTCGTAACATGGTCTGCCAACTATCCGCTCCCCCTGCCTTCTCTCGTCCCTCCGAGTATGCTCACCCTCCCGGCCGTTCCGGCGCCTCCACGCCGTCACGCCCGGCAAGCCGGCCTCCTCGGCGCACCTCCAACTTCTCTCCTCTCCTTTCTCTTCCTTCTTCTCCCGTCTTGGGCCTTACTCCTCTCTCTGCCCCTCCCTCCAAAATCACACCGTCATCCTAACCTCTTCCTTCCTGGCCTCCCTTTCTTCAGCGGTTTCTTGACGTCCCTCCTCATTCTCACCCTCACCTCCACTCACTCGACCTCCTTTCAACCTCCTTCCCGCCTTCGTTTGACCCTCCACCCTCGCTCACCCCCACAACACCCTTTATCAACACCCAAACTTCCCCTGCTACTATCCGTGTGCTCCCCCGCCGAGGGCTACGGAGGAACTCCTAATACCGTTTTGTATTTAATACAATTTATTTGTCGCCGGCATCACCAGGTAGTCACACTTTTGCGGGAGTCACACTAACCTGTCCGGGACCGGAAGCCTAATATTAGGCACTGGAGTAACGCTGTCTTTTTCGTAGTTCAACCCTGACAAGGGCAAAAATGTTCTAGCACTAAAACTAAAAAGGTTGTCCAAAAAAAGAGCCGGTCCTATAAAGAGTAAGGAGCCTCCTCCTCCAATTATATGAGTGTCCCTATTACTGACTTTAACATGATAACTTATAGGTTAAGAACTTACATTTATACTATTTATTAAATTGTACAGAGGTAAGTTATGATATTGATGCTATTTTTTAACTTCATAATGAATAAGATTTATAAACTACATGTTCTTTTTAGAAATAGATACGTTTATATCATTTTATATGTTTATTTCGGAGTTGTCAGTAATAGGGACAAATATTCTAATACCGATTAGTGACATATATGAATTTACTACAAAACTTACGAACCTTGATATTTTTCTGCTTAGAAATATTCTTAACTTTCTCTCAACTTGACAAAACAATTCACTTACTTCAAGTTATTTAAAGCATAACTGCATAGACCCAGCAAACAGACATCTCGAATCAACTGTCAGTTTCTAAGATGACGGAGAGCAACTGCGTTCAGACTGTCGCCGTCAGTGTACGTTTGTAATTATGATGTTTTAACATTCATTACGGCTTTTAATTTTATTCGAAATGTATTATAACCGAATACAAATAAAATTTAGAGTCTGAATACATATTTAGAATAAATATTGGATCCGTATTAGTTGATTTATTAAGGAAAATAAGTGCGATTGTCATAAATTGGGACACTGTCAATAATTGGGACATTTACCTTACCCACTTCTTTAATTTTTCCTCATTTCGTAGCATCTAGGTTCCTCTTGGAAACATAAGGCGCTCAATATTAGGGATGCTTTAAACTACAAATTGAATGAGGATATAGCGCGTGTCGCCACGCATACTGTTCAGTGTTAGAAATGTATTATTGTCATCATTATTATCAATATTATTAATAATAATAATAATGATGATGATACATTTCTAACAGTGAACAGCACACGTGGCGACATGCGCCAAGTTGGCATGCAATTTGTAACTTTAACATCCCTCATATCACGCGTATGTCTCCGAAAAGAGTCTAGATGCTACAAAATGAGAAGAAATGAAAGGAATGGGGATTGTCGTCGCTGAAATGGACGAAAATGGGCAACTCTGCCATAGGCCTAAGTTAAAGTATCGATATAGAGCAAAACGTTATCTATAAAACTATTTTTGCTATATAATTCTGTAAAATTACTTTTTTGCGATTATATATTATTATAATTAACTTCATTTTGAGACACACGTATATTTGTTACTTGACTCTCTTTCTTTCTATCTGTTACATTTGCGCGCGCGCGCGCGCATATACATACGCGCTAATAACCTTATTACAAAATGTTTCTAGCTTGTAGAAGACTTTAACAGACAGTATCCCGAAAAGGAATCGATATTTCCTAAAAGGTGAAATATTATTAAAAAAGTTATTATTGACCAACTACAGTAATTGAATAAACGCCTCAGTGTTTCATATACAGCTCTTATATCTATTTTACCAGCAATTTCTTCTGGTATTGACATTTTACCATTGCATTAAAATTGTATTATCAAAATGTTCGTGTTTAATTAGTGGTTAGTTAGATTAGTTATACATTTTTCTTTTTTTTTTCTTTATAGATAAACAAGATGCGGTAATTTTTTATTTACTTCCGATTCTTATCGAATCTTGTAGAGCAGGAAGTTATAAGAGGAAGAGAAATACAAACTGTGAGCAGGACAGTGAAAACAGCGTCAGAAAGTTAACAAGAATGTAGAGATGCGTTTATGTTGCATGCGCAGGTATTTAAATCAAAAAATGAAATATATATTTTATATATATATATAAAAAATGAAATAGATAATAAAATATATATAAATATTGAATCTTTTATGAGTATGAATAGTATTTTAGTTCAAATTACTACTTTATATAGACTGTTGCTGATTTGGATCGTGCTTTATATGATTTGAAGAGAAGACTGCAAAGAAACAAAGATACTTTTCAACCGACACCTCTTATAGTTGGACCTTTAGTAGACATCAAATCATCATATGTGATTGTAAACGACCAAAAGTTTAAAGTGGATTCATGTTTGCAAGCTATTGAATTAACTTTCAAGATATTCTTTGCTGTTGATTGCAAGTATCCAACATATGCAGAAACGTTTCGGATATTTTTGCAAAAATCTGGTTTCGATATTCACTTACAAGAGAAATGTAACAACTCGTTAAACGTTTTGTTAGGTCGCGTTAACGCAGAAATGGAGCGTTTACTTGCGACATAATTTTTCCGAACATAAATATCATTTCATGTGCAATCGTTAATAAGATGTTTCGGTGCTATATTTGTAGTACATTTTTATGTTTCGATAATAAGTCGCTTTTAAATCATTACAAAGAATTCCATCCTTTATTAAAAATATATAGATGTAACGATAATAATTGCAGCAGATCTTTTGCTATATTTGATTCTTTTAAGAAACATAGATATAACAAACATTTATCAGAGACTAATATTACATATAATAACCAAACTATAAAACAATATGATCAAAACGTCGATTTCATAGATGCAATAGATAAATTCTTACCGGTGGGAACAAATCAAAGTATACAACATTATGAAGATAAAAAATGTGAAAATGTGGAGTATATAGTAGATCCCATACAAATTAACTCTGATTCTGATATTGAAACTGATTTAGAAGACGATTTATT
The DNA here is from genome assembly GCA_035220575.1 of Temnothorax rugatulus. Lineage (NCBI taxonomy): Eukaryota > Metazoa > Arthropoda > Insecta > Hymenoptera > Formicidae > Temnothorax > Temnothorax rugatulus. The sequence goes on along the minus strand of JASTWL010000821.1, from coordinate 15,425 downwards.
TTTCGGCATTCCACAAAACGATGGTCACAATACTAGTGAAGCGACAAACGTAAAATTTGAGGAACATAAAGAAATTATTAATTTCACAAGTAAATTATACACTTATTTAGACGTACCTCGTGTTAGGGTAAATGATATTGTGAGAAGTACAGGAAATCTCATCGACAATTATTTACTTTTACTAGAAAAACATTTATTAAATCGACTCGAAACTTTTAATTTAAGTTTAGATTCAATATCTGCTATTAAAGAAGTATTCGCAGATTTTAGTGACCCTTTCATGGATTGTAAAAACGAATGGCGTTTTTTTAAATTGTTGAAATGCTATGATACATTTATACTTCCTGAACAATATTTAATCGGAGAAAGAGAAGAATTCCGAGAAAAGAATGGCGTAAATATTATTGAAAGTATTCCAGTGTATGCACAGTTTATTCCTCTTCGCAAAGTTTTTCAAAAAATATTTGAAATCCCAAATTTTTTTGACGAAACATTAAGATATTACCAATCGCTGAGATCAAATAACAATATTACAGAAAATTTTGTTCAGGGATCTCTTTGGGAAGAGATAAGTTCGCATTTCATAGGAAAGATTGTTTATCCTATTTTTTTTATTTTTTGATGATTATGAGAATAATAATGTGTTAGGCTCTCATAAAGGCTTATCTAACAAGGGAAGGGTCAACCCTCGGGGTCACCGATTTTGTCGAAATTTTACTAAAATGTAGTATTGCGGCGCAGTTTATGTAACTATACCATATTTACCTCCTCACATGCAATCAAAGTTAGATAATATTTTTCTGTTCTTATTATTTAACTCACTTGATCGACAAATGTTTGGCAATAGAAGTGTTTTTCAAAAAGCAATTGACGAGTTGCATTACCTACAAACAGAAGGTATAACAATTAAACATAAAGATGGAAACAAGCAAGTATATTTTGTTTTGTCTTTAGTGATGGGAGACAATTTGGGTGTCCATTCTATCTTTGGTTTCGTGGAAAGTTTCAATGCTACATTTTTTTGTCGATTTTGTCTAATTAATAGAAAAAATATTTGTGATTTCTTAGATGAACGTATGTGCATTCTCCGTAATGTAGATAATTATACTTCACTTTTAGTCATTAAAGGATGTGAGTAAATCTGGTATAGTTAGTCAGTGTGTGTTCAATGATTTAGATTATTTTTACGTTACAAAAAATTTATGTGTAGATGTTATGCATGACATTTTAGAAGGTGTATGCAGATACGATTTGGCGTTATTTCTAAATTATTTTATTGATAACAAATACTTAGCTTTAATAGACGTTAATATTAGAATAAGATCATTTCGGTACAGTCACAAACAGAATATTAATAAACCTGTAAAAATCACAGAACAAAACTTAAAAAATAAAGCAATCATAATGAGTTCTGCCGAAATGTTGTTATTAGTAAGGCATTTCTGTTTAATTATCGGCTCTTTTATTCCACAGGAAGACGAATGTTGGCAGCTTGTTATTCTTTTATTTTAAAGCAAATAATCGACATTACAACTAGTTCAAGAGTTCATTGTGAAACGTATCATTTATTAGACACTATTATTAATGAATATTTAACTTTATTAAATAACAAATTCCCAGGCAAGATAAAACCAAAACATCACTTTTTAATTCATTATGCTCGAATAATGAAGCTTGTCGGTGTATTATGGAAAACTAATTGTATGCGATATGAAGGTAAACATAGAGAAGGGAAAAAAACATTCCAAGCTACAAATAGTCGAGTAAATATTTCAAGAACAATAGCTATAAAACACCAACTGCTTTTAAACTACAGATTGCAATATAATATTTCATCCTGCCATTTGTTAACTCTTGGACCAGTTGCCCAAAAAATGTACGCGAAATACCTTTTGTTAATAATTGTATTATACCTTTTCAAGTAGAATTTAACATATTAGTTGCTAAGTGGTATGACGACGACAGTAGTAAGTGGGTAGGTATGGGGCGTCAAAACAAACCCCCTCCACCGACCCCTCCGGCGCCAGAGGCGTGGCCAGACGGTCTGCCCACGTGACCTCGGAGCGCTCTGATTGGCTGCCGCGTGAAGGGTGGGGGTAACGAGGTAATTAAATGAAGCGTTTGATTGGATACCCCATACCTACCCAGCGTCTGATTGGCCCTCCCTCCTGAGACGTCTGGTGGCTTTGAGGGGGTAGCACGTGGTAGACAAGAATGGTGGGGGCAAATGGAGCGTTTTGATTGGATACCCCATACCTACCCAGCGCCTGATTGGCTCTCCTGCCTAGGGTGCCTAGTGTCTTTTTGGGATTGCACGTGGTAGACGACTACGAAACCAAAATGTCGGATTCAAAATAGTAACTAAATGGCGCGTTTTGATTGGATACCCCATACCTACCCAGCGCCTGTTTGGCTCTCCCGCCTAGGGTGTCTAGTGTCTTTTTGGGATTACACGTGGTAGACGACTACGAAACCAAAATGTCGGATTCAAAATAGTAACTAAATGGCGCGTTTTGATTGGATACCCCATACCTACCCAGCGCCTGATTGGCTCTCCCGTCTAAGGTGTTCGGTGTCTTTGTGGGGCTGCACGTGGTAGACGACGCTAAAGTTACACAGACAGAATAGTGGAAGAGCCGACCAGCGCCATTTTGGCGGGAGCACGTGGTACACGACGCTAAGCTCAAAAGAGATTACGACGCTAAGATGCCGTCGGAGGTGGATTTCCAGAGAGTTTTGCCTCGAGGGGAAGGGGAAGACACAAGAACGGACAGGTCCGTACCGAGACGTGACGCAACCCAACCCTTTGTTGTATCAAAGAGTTTTTATTATTTATGACCGGAGATTATTTATGGGTTGTGTCTGGACAAAGAGTTTACAAAACAATAGCTTGGTTTTAAAGATTTGCCTACGTTAGACTTATTTTCGGATAAAAGAGGGTGTAAAACAGGAACGGACAAGTTCGTACCGAGACGTGACGCAACTCAACCCTTTTTTTTGTATCGAAGAGTTTTTATTATTTATGGCCGGGTATTTTTTACGACATGTGCCTGGAAACTCTTTAGTTTACCAAATAATTGCTTGGTTTTAAAGATTTGCCTATGTGAGACTTATTTTTTGCGGAAATGAAGGGTGGAAAACAGGAACGAACAAGTTCGTACGTGACCTGGCAAAATTATTTTATTTTAGATAAAGTTTTTGTTATTGAGCGCATTTGAAAAATTTACGAGATAGACTTTAGGTAAACCTGAAAAAATAAGAGAAAAAGGAATTTGTTACGGGGAAGGTGAGGATTGAAGAAAAATAGATGAAAGTAGAAGTTACAAAAATGTTTATTACTACAAATTCTTCCTCATGAGAAAAAATACAATCTAGTCGCTTATAAAGTAACGCTGTAGATAAATTGTTCAAACAATGTTATAAAATTTACAATCCGCGTTTCGACAAAATTATACGATGGATTTCGGTAAAGCGTAGCAAAACTAGTTCTAGAAATACTATATTAAAATACATATCGAGGAAAGTTAAATCGGTTATTTGCGTACGTACATTACGCTCGATGTCGTTGTAATTTCCTCTGAGAGTTAATTTCACAATATCTTCATCTATATAACTTTTAGGAAGATTTAGCTCTATTTCTCTAATAAGATAACGCGTACAATCGTTAACATTATCGACCACTGATTTTAAATGTGACAAATGTGCATCGATACATTTCGCAATATTTTTCAGCCCGAGAAAAGTTGGCTTCTGCATCACAATAGCCACTGCATAAGTTTTTCGTTTCTTCATTAGTGGACAATTTTCCTCGTCTGTTCGATGATCCGTCCTGGTGGAAGTATTCTCCTCGTTTTCCTTGTACGTCACCAATATAGATCTTGCTCCGTAGGCCGAGGTAAAATTGACGGTGATATTGTTAATGGAGATAGAATTCGGCTTCAATTTGGTTTCTCCATTTAAATATTCGCTCACGAGTCCCATGTTCTCTTGAAACTGCTGCCACGATTTCTCGTCGTAATAAACGCCGTCCGCATAGTTGCCGGTTAATTTGACCATCGGGGCGAAAACTCCCTCGGATGTTGCTTGCAAACCCACATGAATTCTCTTCGTTGGGAGCTGTTGAGTCCATATGATGTTGATAGCAGCATATGAAATTGTTCGGTTCTTCCCTCGAAGACGACTCCCTTATCAGGAATAGCGTGAGTGCAACACCCGCTTCTCAGAATTATTAGCGTCTTCTCTGTGACTAGCCATTGTTCTTATTTCCTCGTAATATCGGCTGACACACACACACACTAATCGAAAAGTCAGATGAGAGAGTTATACTTTTTTCACTGGCGAACTTGTCGCTTCGAACGATGAGACACGAATGACTTCGACTTCGTAACGTTAGTTAAAACGTTAACTTCGTTTGCCACGTTTTAGAAAAATTGGTCTGCGCGCGCAAATAAAAATCAGAAAACTCTTGATTTTTCTAGATTTTTCGAGATTTTTCTAGTTTAAACTTCGAATTCTGATATATAAGGAGTTTATAGGGAGCTAAGAGAATTTATTAATAAAGCGACCGGTTAAAAATTTTATACAAAAAGTGCAAAAGTTAAAAAATTTTTAAATTTCAAATTAAAATATTTCTAAGAAATGAAGGAACAACAAAAATCTATCCGATCTCTTTTTATACAGGGAGCAATAAATCAATAAATTTTCCGGGTTGTAATAAATCCTTCTAGTTATATGCTGGTACATGTAACATTAGTAGAAAAAATTCGGTAATTATGCAGTATAGGGGAGGCACCTCAGATGACCTTGACCTTGACTTATGTTGTCAAGGTCACCCTCCTGAGTGACCTTCAGAAGGTTTTAGCCGTCGCTCGCTATTCGTTAAAAAGTTATTAACAAAAAAAATTTGGAAAATATAGCAGCTATTTTGAGTATTGGAAGGCATAAATGACTAATATAAAAGGGACATCCTCTCCGATGACCTTAACCTTGACATATGTTGTCAAGGTCACCCTCCTGAGTGACCTTCAGAAGGTTTTAGCCGTCGCTCGCTATTCGTTAAAAAGTTATTAACAAAAAAAGTTTGGAAAATATAGCAGCTATTTTGAGTATTGGAAGGCATAAATAACTAATATATACGTGTGTGTGCCCTGCTTTAAAGAAAATCACAACTTCTATAGTTATAATTATAGAAGTTGTGATTTTCTTTAAAGCAGGGCATACACACAATTATGCAGTATAGGGGAGGCACCTCCGATGACCTTGACCTTGACATATGTTGTCAAGGTCACCCTCCTGAGTGACCTTCAGAAGGTTTTAACCGTCGCTCGCTATTCGTTAAAAAGTTATTAACAATGTATGTCCTGCTTTATAGAAGTTGTGATTTTCTTTAAAGCAGGGCACACACACGTATATATTAGTTATTTATGCCTTCCAATACTCAAAATAGCTGCTATATTTTCCAAACTTTTTTTGTTAATAACTTTTTAACGAATAGCGAGCGACGGCTAAAACCTTCTGAAGGTCACTCAGGAGGGTGACCTTGACAACATATGTCAAGGTTAAGGTCATCGGAGAGGATGTCCCTTTTATATTAGTCATTTATGCCTTCCAATACTCAAAATAGCTGCTATATTTTCCAAATTTTTTTTGTTAATAACTTTTTAACGAATAGCGAGCGACGGCTAAAACCTTCTGAAGGTCACTCAGGAGGGTGACCTTGACAACATATGTCAAGGTCAAGGTCATCGGAGGTGCCTCCCCTATACTGCATAATTACCAAAAATTCAATAGGGGATCTTTTGAAAGTTTTTAGATAAAAAATATGTGAAAAATTTATCCGATCTCTTTTTGTGTTGGGAACAATAAATCAATAAATTTTCCGAGTTGTAGTAATAAATCTTTTCTAGTTCCTTCTAGTTAATGGGCTAGTAGAAAAATTCAATGGATGATTCTTTGTAAATTCTTAGATAAAAATATGTTTTGTGTAAAATTTAACCGATCTCTTTCTATACTGGAAACAATAAATCAATAAATTTCTGAGATGCGATAATAAATTCTTCTAGTTACATGCTGGAGCAAAATATTACGTGGGGGTGCGATAAACAGGTTAACAGCCATCACTAAGCGGTCAATTTTAGATCTCGGGAATAGAGATAATTTGTGCCTACCTCGTTCCCTCGTGTTGGCACGAATTTATTGCGAGCGCGGAAATCTACGTACGGGAGTGCTGTACGACAGGAATACCGTAAGATGCCGGACTTCCGCGCTTCAGCGTGAATTAGCGTTGGAGCTGGTGAGGAACGCCGGTGTTACGATACCCGAAGACGGGTGCGGAATTCCGGAGATCGCGCGTTTTCAACATTTTCTCGCAAATGAAAATATAGCAATAATCGTATATAATTCCAACAACTTTGGTAGAGGCGAGAATCCTTTGTACGACGGTGCCAAATTACTCGCCTCGTTAGAACGCGAACCTACGTGCCGTTTAAATATTATGTATTACGAGCGTTCGCACCATTACAACCCGATATTGAATTTGAATGCTGCCGCCGGTACTCAAAAAGAATTTTGCGTGTCGTGCATCACTGCGTATCGTAAAGACAGAGGACATCGCTGTTCGAAAAAATGTCCGCGTTGTTACGCCACTCCCTCGTGCGAGAATCCCGAAGTAGAAATTGTCAAGTGCGCGGCGTGTAATCGTGCGTTTTTCGGAAACTCGTGTTTCGAACGTCATCTCGCGCAAAAATCTTACGATGGTAAATCGCTCGCGAGCGTGTGCAGTTCCGTGAAGATTTGCGATAATTGCGGGCGATTCGTCAAGAGAGGTTCGCGACACGAATGTGGCGTTTCGTATTGCAAGACGTGTTGTTCGTTGCAGTCTTCTAATCATTTATGTTTCATGCGGCCTCTTCGACGTAATGCCGACGTAAACGAAGACCCGGGCGAGGGTACGAGTACTACGTTGGCACGGGGAGAGGTATCGCTTGGTAACGAAAATGACGGCGCGGATGCAACGAACAAACGTAATAGCAAAAAAGAACGCATCGCATTCGTGTTCTATGATTTTGAAACGCGTCAAGACGAGACGCTCGAAGGTACGAAAAACGTCAAAGTTCACGTACCGACTCTTTGCGTCGCGCAACAGATTTGCGAAACGTGTGCCGCGATAGACGACATGTCGGTGCGATGCCGTTGGTGCGGAGTGCGCGAATTTATATTTCGTCGTGATCCAGTAAAAGAGTTCGTCGATTTTGTAACGCGAACGACGAAATGTTACAAAAAAATTATTTGCATCGCGCATAATGCGAAAGCGTTCGACGCGCAATTTATTCTAAAGTATTTAGTTGAAAATATGGAAAAGACTGAAGAGCCACAAGTAATTTTAAACGGGACGAAAATTGTCGTGATGACGGTCGGACATACGAAATTTATCGATAGTTTAAATTATATGCCGATGAAATTATCCGAATTACCTAAAGCTTTCGGGCTGCAGGATACATCGGATAAAGGCATTTTTCCACATTTGTTTAACACCCGCGAAAATCAAGATTATATCGGATCGATACCCGACACACGATATTTTTCTCTCGAGCATATGAAAGCGGAAGAACGCGAACGGTTTCTTTCGTGGCACGCGGAGATGACGCGTAACAACTTTATTTTTAACTTTCAAAGTGAAATTATTAAATATTGCCGTAACGACGTTGATATTCTTCGACGCGCGTGCATGGCTTTCAGAAAATTTTTTTTGAAATGCGGGAGCGTGTGTCCGTTCGAGGAATGCACGACTATCGCTTCCACGTGTATGAGAGTTTTTCGCAAAAACTTTCTGCGCAAGGAAGAGATAGGAGTCATTCCTGCGAGAGGATATAGATTCGCCGATAATCACTCGCGCAAAGCTCTACAGTGGTTAGTGTGGATGGAGCGCGAGCTCGGTCATCCCATAATTCACGCAGGGCGAGGGCGCGAGCATAAAATCGACGGCACGCGCGTTGACGGATATTACGAGACGCCGACTAATGACGACGACGACGACGACGACGACGAGACGCGACGTTACGTACTACAATTTCACGGTTGCTTTTGGCACGGATGTCCCACATGTTTTCAAGTGAATCGCGATAGAATACCTTCGGCCGCGAATCGCGAGGACACGATCGACGCGCGCTACGAACGAACACTCGCGATGACATGTCGTCTCCGAAGAAAGGGGTACCTTGTGACGGAGATGTGGGAGTGCGCTTTCGACCGTGAGTTACGAGAAAATCAGGCGATGAGGGATTATCTAGAAAATCACCCATTATTGAAACACGCGCCTCTCGATTTTCGCGACGCGTTTTACGGAGGACGCACGGGAAACATCGCCACCCGTCGCGAAATTCGGGGTACGGAGAAAATACGTTACGTGGACGTATGCTCTCTGTACCCGTACGTATTGAAAACCGGTGCTTTTCCGATCGGTCACCCCGATATTTTTATCGGCGAAGAATGCCGAGCGTTAATCGGAACTGCGCCAAATTATAATTTTGATTTGTTCGAAGGTCTCATCCGATGTCGAGTACTTCCACCGCGCGATCTTTTTCACCCGGTACTCCCATATCGCGTACGCGGAAAATTATTGTTCGCGTTATGTCGTAGTTGCTGCAAAACGTTCTCGCAGGCCGCGTGCACTCACGATAACCCCGCCGATCGTGAATTCGAGGGTACTTGGGTATCCGTCGAATTGCGCAAAGCCGTCGAGAAAGGTTATCTCGTGACAAAAGTGAGCGAAATATGGCAATATAAAGTTGCGCGATATGACCCCGGTACTCGGCAGGGCGGTTTGTTCGCCGAATATATTGTGGCAACTAGCCACCAGCCTTTAATCGCCGACGAAACTTTATATTTGAAATATGCGCGGAGCAATTTCAGAACGGTAAACGCGGAGAGTTTCAAGTCGTCAATCGCGGAGAGATTCAAGACGTCAGTTGACAGTTTCACGAAGCGCAAGTTGCCTAGCAACACTCGTTGTTGATTCTCGCCGCCGAATTTCTCGGGTATAAAAGGAGAGCCCAACGTAAAGGAAATTCGGTGAATTGCGAGCAGTCGGCCAAGACGGTCGAGCCAGCCTCACCACGCCACGCTCAGGGAACACCCAGCACCCTTCTCGGCTCGCCGAGGAAGTGGTGAAGAGATCGACCGAGCGACGCAGGACGCAGCCGCTCCCTTTGAAATTATACTCAAAGAGGAGGAAGGTGGTCCTTTGCGATAACCTCGCAAACGGCGCCTAACCGTCTCCCGGTGCAGGTCATCCGGAGGATCTTTTTCCAAATCCGAAAAAGATTCCCCAGTCAAGTGGGAAGCATCCTCCACCCAGCGCCAGTCGTGAAGTGGCAGAAAAATCAAGAAAGGTCATCCTGATTGATCCACCCGGTGCTAGCCACCAGAAAGCCGACTCGAGAAAGCCAAAGGCAAGGTCCCTTCCATCTCTCCTCAGTCCGCAATCCTCCGGTGCCCAGACACCGTCGCCTAGAGGTAATAAAACTTCAAGCGTTAAGACGCTATCAGGCGCAAGACGCCCTGTCAATCATTCGCCAATTCTAGGCGCCAGCAGACCAACTCTTCTGGTCACTCCTAAGTCGCGATTCACCTTTCTTCCAGCCACCTCAACTCCTGAACCGGAATTGAAGGAGCTCATTAAGGAATTCCAAGTTCCACGCCTTCTTTCTCCTCTTCCTCCCTCGCCGCTAAGACCGATCAGAGGAAGGAGAGTCGACAAAGCATCGCAGACCGAGGATTCAGGAGAACCGGCAGTGACACTTCGTTGCGTAGCAACGCAAACAAAGACGCGGGGAAGAAGACGCAGAAGAAATTTTCAAGCAAATAAGGAAAATTATGTCTGTTCTAATTGCCATAAGTGTTCTAGTTGTGGAAAATGTTAAAGAAATAAAAATGTTCAAATAAAAAAGTTAAAAATGAAAGGTGTCAAAAAAATATCTTAGCGATTATTTAAAGTAGGAAAAGCGATTATCTGCGAGCGATCAATTAATTTCCTAAAATATAAATACGTTTTTAAAATTAAAACCAGAAGCTAGTGGGTGGCCGAGCGATTGTCATGATGACGAGGCGAAAGAACGATACCTGCGGGAATACGCGGAAACCGAGGGTATTGTTCTCGATAAGAACAATATCGTCCGGGATCCTGGCCTGCGCTCGGTCGCGAAACTCTGTTTAAATTCTTTCTGGGGAAAATTCGGCCAGCGAACCAATTTGCTTAAGACCGAGGTCGTGAAATCTTGTCAGCGTTTCATGACTTTGCTCACGAGTCCCGAGCACGAGATAATCGACATATTACCCGTCAACGACGAGGTGATATATGCTTCGTGGCGGCTGCGAGATGAGGCCGTCGTGGCTTCCCCATTGACAAATGTCGTGATCGCGGCGTACACGACGGCACAAGCGCGCCTAAAACTATACGAATATTTAGAAGCATTAGATAGGCGCGTTTTATATTACGATACCGACTCTTGTATATATTTAAGTACAGGCGATCCGAACGAGTACGAACCGCGCACCGGTAACTACCTCGGCGACATGACGGACGAGCTCGAGAGCTACGGCCGCGGCACCTATATCGAGAAGTTCGTGTCGGGCGGGCCAAAATTCTACGCTTATATTATTCGTACACCGGACGGACGTACTGTAGAGTCGTGTAAAGTAAAAGGTATTACTTTAAATTATAGGAATTCTTTAGCTGTAAATTTCAATAGTATTAAAAACTTAATAATACAAAGAGAGAGAGAGAGAGGGTAGAGGAGAGGAAGAGGGAGGAACGTCGTCGGCGGGGACGGCAATAAATCTGCGTTTTAGTGCAATTCGGCGCACCGCGTTTCACGAAATTATAACTCGCGAAGAAACGAAAACGTGTGCGCCGGTATTGGTAAAACGTAGATTTATCAATAATCGTTATTCACTTCCGTACGGTTACGTGGAGTGAATAACTTTTTCTCCTTCTTCTTTATTATTAAGTTAGGCTAACGCGTTTTCTGCCACGTTAGGGTAAAAGAAAAAAATGTCCTCATATTAGTTGTAAGTACCTAGTTTTTAATTTTGTAAAAATAGTTGTAAGTGTAAATGGAATTTTGTACATATGTAACTAAAAATATAACGTAGCAATATGTAAATATATATTCTGTGAGTTTAAATATAAAATTCTTTAAATTTGTTTATTTTCCTCAGAAAATCTGAAAAATAAAATATTTTTACTTTTAAAAGCGTAAAATAGTTGTATCATATAATTTCCCCCACCTTTTCCCCGCGTTTATTTTTTCTCACAATTTTCATCCTCCGCTCGGAGCATCGCGTACAAGCTCGTCGTCCGCGAATCTGCTCTCGCTGCGGAATCGTAATAAGCTTGTAAGACATGGATAAGCTTATGCGCACCGCGGCGCGCGAATCAGCTGATCGACGGCCGCGGTGATGTTCGCTCGTGCGAGCGTTTGCGGGGGTACGCTGGTGCGCGCGTTCGCCGCCGCCGCCGCCGCCGTTGATTACCTTATTCCCCCCGCCCCCCTCTTCTCAAATTATTCTTTTGAAGTCACGCGCGGAATTCGAGTCGATCATTTCGCAAAATGGACGTGCGCTGGAAACATCCCTGGACGTCGATCGTGTGCGGACCCACCGGTTGCGGGAAGACGATCTTCGTGAAAACCTTTCTCCGACACTTATCTCTCATGTCCGACGTGCGTTTCGAGAGAGTTTTGTTTTATTACGCGGAGTGGCAGGAGGCTTGTCGTCAATTACAATACGACGCGCGCGAAGAAGCAGTACCGAAGAAAAATATAATTGAATTTCGCGAGGGATTGCCACGTCCGGAAGATTATTTCGCCGATCCGCTTTCCCCAAAATTGGTGATAATCGACGATCTTATGAGAGAATCGTCATCGAGCGACGCGATCGTGGATCTCTTTACCAAAGGCAGTCATCATAAGAATCTCAGCGTAATTCTCATCTCGCAAAATCTTTTTCATCAGGGACGCGGGCAACACGATATATCGCTCAATGCAAATTACATCATTGTTTTCAAGAATCCTCGCGATCGCGCGCAAATTCGTCATTTAGCGCGTCAAGTCTTTCCCAACGATCCAAAGTTTCTAGAAGAGGCATACTACGACGCCACGTCGAGACCACACGGATATCTACTGCTCGATCTGAAACAATCGACTCCGGACGAGTATCGATTTCGAACGTGCATCTTTCCCGACGATACGGCACATTTCGTCTACGTGCCGCGTAGATCATTTTCCAACGGTTACGTATAAAAGACGCGTACTAGCGCTCACGCAGATCAGTCGTGTAATTTTCTCGCGATGGAAAAGAAAGAAAATAACGCGAAATCGGACAGAGCGACGAAAAACGCCAGACGCTCGATTGGAAAGAAAAATACCTGTCTTCTCGAAGCGTTGTTGCATTTGAACAAAAATCAACGCGCGGCCTTCTTACGGACCGCAGAATAAATTAATACGGTGTATCTGCGAATGCGTTTTCAACACGCTCAAAGGTAACGTTCTGCTCGAACGACGTGAAAAAAAGCGATTGAGCAAATACAAAGCGACACTGCGACACATCGCGTCAAAATGCAGTAATTTGAAGACTAAAAGAAACTATTGGTACAACGAGGCGGATTCTTACCCTATATTATCGAACCTATATTAGCCGCCTTACTATCGCGGATTATCGGTGGTAGAGATTAAAACGCGCGTTATGGAAAGGGAAAAGAAGATGGTTTTGATCACTACGAAAAATCTCGAAAGAATGCAGCGCCAATTATCGCAACAAACGCTACCCACCGCGTTTACCGTCGTCGGTAGCGAACGAACGTTGGAAAACAGCGAAAATTCGGAGAACACCAATATTTCCGTGCGTACACCGGGAACACCTCTATCGCGACTCGATGCGGAGATGAGTCACATTCTTAATTCACCCTTGCCATTCGACGTCGGGGAGAAATGGAAAAAATATAAAGAGGCACTTTGGCGATATCTTCACTTTGTTCGTGTAGCGCGAAAGCGAAATCGGGACGCGCGCAACGATGAAGAGGACGAAAATGTGGAGAACGATATTCGCCGTGACGACAACGACGACGACGTCGACTACGAAACGATGACAACGCGCGATCTCGAATCGGCTTCACACTCTAGCGGTATTATGGCGAAAGATGACGTCGCAACAGCCGCCACCGCTGCCGTCACGTCGAACGAACGTAATTTTGATATGTCGAAAAGCACTAAAAAAATACTGGATAGCGTACCAAAAACTTATCGCGCGAATGCTCGCTTACTGCTAAAGTATTTGTTCGATAAAGCAGTTCCGAGTAGAATTAGCTGGAACGAACATGGAGTCGTGACTATAGACGGTAGCGTTATAAAAGATTCGAATATCGAGGACCTGATAAACGAGGCTATGCGCGAACAAAAAACCGTGAAAGCAACGGGGAGACTTCAGTTCGCACGATTACTTCGCGTCTTAAACGTCCCCTCGGTACTAGTGAAAAATAAGGAATTATTAACAGCTAGTTCTTTGAATATTGCGACATTTCGGCCTCCCAGGAGTTCCACACCGACAGAGACACCGAAAAGTACCGTTGATTCGCAGCCGGCGAAGAAAAGACGCTTACTCCATTGGAGTAAACAGAAATGACGGAACTTGAAAAATTCTACTACGACCCGCGACATTACGCGGGCTATTCGGCAACGGATAATCTGACGCGCGCCGCTAAACCGAATTTCTCCCGTAACGAAGTCACGCGTTGGCTCGAAATGCAAGACCCTTACACGTTGCATCGTCCATCGCGCAGAAAATTTCCACGTTTGCATTACACCGTAACGAATATCGACAATCTGTGGGAGGCCGATTTAATCGAACTCCGAAATCTCAAAAGTTACAACGACGGATATTCGTATCTTCTAGTGATTATAGACGTACTTAGTAAATATGCCTGGGTAGAACCGCTACGAGACAAAACGAGTAAGCACGTGACGACGGCCTTCCAGCGCGTGCTCTCGAAAAGCGACGGGCGCGTACCCGTATACTTACAATCGGACAAAGGTAAAGAATTTATCGGGCGTCCGTTGCAAAAGTTTCTGGAAGAAAACAACATTCGTTTTCGCGTAGCCCGTAATCCGGATATCAAAGCGGCCGTCGTCGAGCGCTTCAACAGGACGTTGAAGGAGCGAATGTGGCGCTATTTTACGCATAAAAATACGCGGCGATACATCGACATTTTGCAGGATATCGTAAGCGCTTACAATCACACCCGTGTTACGTCCCGGCTGATCGCGGCCGTTAAGCGGAACTCGGATCTTACGCGGGGGACTGTGTCGCTTTTCGGGTTACTGAACCAAGGGGTTCTACCCGGGGATACCCGCGACAGGGTAATTCGCGATCCGAACTTTATCACCAAGTAGTCTGTCCGATTCTGACTCTGACGGGGAGATCTGTATTATGTGGTTCTTCGCGTTCGCGCAGGAGAAATCGCTCGAATACCTCTTCTACTTCTGTGCAAGAATAGCACTCGAATGTCGGGCGATAGTCAGCTAGGGTTTTGTTGCAATCGCTACACGTCGGAAACTCCGTTCGCGGACCATACTGTACGAAGTGCCTGAGGATCCCTTCAAATTCTTGTCGGACGGGTTGATAGTTATCGAGTAGGCAATCCTCGCAATAATTACGTCAGTGGTTTTGTTCCGGAAAAACAGACAGTAGACGCAGACACCGTTCATCAACCAGGCCTTGAGCGGGGAAGGAGGGGGAAGCACTCCCAAAGAACGTTGGTTGACCGGGAGTCTAGGACACATACGACTGTGGCCTCCTTCTAGTTTGGGAAATAGCGATGATAGTGGGCTCTCGTTCGAGGTGCTGCTGTCCCCCTTCGTATTCTACTGATCGGGTTACGTCGCGGAATATCTCGGAACACGTGGGACACGCGGCGGGTTCTTGAGTTTCCCCGATTATGACGTCACAGGAATCACACTCCTCTAGTTTGTACCGGAACCCGATATGTAAATAGTGTCGGATCACAAGGTCGTAGCGGCTGCGTTCTTGTGTGGATAAGTCAGAGTAACACGATTCGCAAAGATAATGTTTACTATTCCGATTCTGGTGGCACACGGTAAAGACACAGATCGCGCGGGACAGCCAATTTCTACGCGCGATTCGAGAGAGTGATGACGGAATACGACGCGACGCGTTGGGTCGTGAGGGCCTTTCGCTCATAGCGTCCGCTTATATAATTGGGGGGGACTTACCTTATGTGCAGCTAATCAAGCTCCAGGGGATGATCCGCGGTGCCCCAATGCGCGGGAGTTGCGGCGTCATAGTGTTGATGGAGGATCTCTGCGCGTTGTTGAGTGTACTTCGTGCGACGGGGGTCGTCCTCTCTGATGGAT